>CP137672.1:18187358-18382985 GCA_037976565.1 Mesocentrotus franciscanus
TACACAGTACACTTCAACCTTCCATCCCACTCACTAGACAATGTTCAAATCACCGGAATCGAATTAATCCACAACAAATCACGCCACACAATCCTCCACAGAGAATCTTTTGGATATCAAAACTTAAAACCCTACACCCAGATGGGATCAATGCTGATCAATAAGGCAATTAACACACCGACATATCAGATGCACTTTTGTTCACATTATTAAAAAAAACTGCCTCAACGCAGTGTATTCGATCTTAATTTTATCTTTATTTTATTTTTTTATTATTTTATTTTATTGTTAGTCTTTGATTCTCACGTTTTATCCTTGCATTTGTTATACAATGTAGGGCCAATCGGACTGCGTACACTCCAATGCATTTGAATGAAGCCTTCTATCCCCCTCCCTCTCCCCTCCCTAGACACAGGTCATGACACCGGCGGTGTCATAGATCAGTAACATCCGTGTCACAGGTCAGTAATCCACACTTGACCGCACTTCCCTTATTACTCGTACACATGCATCACATCAACTGAATAAACACACACGACAGCCCAACACACAAGCAAGGTAAAACACTTTGAAATTGCATAATTATTTCTAAGTTTATTCCGAAGTATTTCTCGTACTAATTTTTGCTATGTTCATGATGCTTGACTATATGATTGAGTGATATTTAGTTTTTATGCCATGTATATCTGTTCATACAATGTATTTGTTTCTGTATGTGTTTGCACTTCAGAACCTGAAGAAGGCCTCACAAGCCGAAAGCTCGTAATAAAACAGCTACGTCTCACGTTCCTAGACCATTTTTTCTTCACGCCTACATATTCTGGAACACCCGTTGTCATGTCAGAGTTGAGAATTCTTGCACTTTATATATATATATATATATATATATATATATATACACATACATAGATACACATATACTATACCTACCTGACATCCTCATGATGTACATGTATTTATATAACAATTAATGATAACGCCCTCTACGACTTACTAAATTACTGGACTAATTATGCTATAATATATATATTTCATGACAGGAAAGGGGGTAATTTTGGCGTCGAAAGTGTATGATTTAGAGAGAAAGTACCCGTTCTTTCTGAGGGTTAAAGCGAAGTTGATATAAGAAACTGAAATTGTACAAATAAGAATGGAGAAATCACTGGAGCGCTTGTCCCTGTTTTGGCTATTTGACCTTTATGCATTTTAGGTTTTATTTGTCTGTATTTATTTGTTGAGAACGAAGGTAATGTCTAGATAATAAATAATATGAAGAGCACTACCAATGAGTGTTCAAGGATAGTGTTTGCCATTGGTTGACTTTGAACCCTGAATCGTGAATGACTCAAACCGTCTGAGTAGCAAACCTTTATAAAAAAAACGACATGTAGCCCCTTGATCTATCTCTTCCACTAGTACATCTAGAGCTAGGTCCCTTACCCCTTTCCCCGTTTTTTCAACTTCTGAATGTTGTGCTATGATTTCTCTCTTCATTCCGCTTTGTCAGTAGTTTTACATAATACCTCTATTTGTACAGCGAATGTCGTCGATTCTTAACGGACCTTAAATCAAGAGAAAAACAGTTTCACTCTCGTTTTTTGAATTTAATTCAAAAAACGAATTTAGTGTAAATCTTTACAATATGTTTCCGCAAGGCTCTTTCCACCATAAATCCCCCACATTCACCCACACACCCGCACACATGTACACTGTACACACGCACACATACTTCCTCTCACACAGACTCCCCCTTCATTTTCATTTTTACTTCCCTGTTCTTTTCTATCTCATTTTCTTTCTGCTTTTCGACCTCTGGACATTCATCATCGTCATGTTTTCTTTTTCTGACATTCATTGTTTGTATATTTACATTTTAACAGAAATTGATGTCCTTCGTGCCACTGACCACGCTTATATTACATTTCTAATGATTCAATGATAACAAGACAAGCATTTAGACAGATAACATAATGATATATTTGCAAGTTCAATAGTTTATTAACATGTTTAGTATTTATCATGTTTATATCAGTATCTGTTTGCTATTTTGCTTCCAATATCTACTGGAGGTAGTTCTAATATCTGTAGAAACGTTTTCCTCCAACGAACAATCCTTTCATTCCCAAATGTTCGGTCGAACTTGAAAACATTCGTTCATAGACACATTAGGATATTTAGATAATATATTTAAAATGGCTATTCAAATATGAGAATTATACGGAATTTAATATTTTATTTCCATGCATTCCTATGTCTTGGAAAGTTATTAATAAAAGAAGTAGAATGAAATCATCCTAACATTGTAAAGTAAAAATTTGTAGAGACTTCAATGAAACTTGCTTATATAAGGGAATCTGATGGGTACCTAGAAGGAATTTATTCATTGAATGCTTTCAGCGCCTCACGGCATTTTGGCTAAAGCAAGGGTAATAATATTACTTGAAGAGAGAGAGAGAAAGAGGGGGGGGGGGGAGGAAGGGGGATGGAAAATTAAAAACTTTAAAGGAATGAGGGAGAATCGAGAGGTAATAGTATAAGATCAAATGTTACATGGAGATTTAAAAGACAAAGAGGGAAGATGAAGAAAACAATTTCAAAGATGAGAGGAAGAAAAAGAGCCGTAAAGAAAAAATGATAGACTCAAAGGATTGAGAAGATGATTCGATCTTAAAAACGGAAATGTGAGACTCCTTCTCAAGCATTTTTTACTGAGAATCTATTTGTTCTTGTAGCTGTCCCTCCATGCATACAAGACTTTGTGGACTTCATCGAAGACAGGATTGAGACGATTCTTTACGCGATCTACAAAGGCCCTGAGTTTAGGTCGCCCCTCTGTTACTTCTCGTCCATTCACAGTGTTCTCCATGATCTGATCCGCGATGGTAGCAAACAGAAAGAAACATATATTTTTATGTGGCTTGTGCTCGTTTTTAGAGCATATGGAATAGTGAAGAAGGGATGTTTTTAAAACTTACATACGTCGTATGTGACGCATTCTTCATTATTATTATTATTATTTGGCATTTCAAACATACAATAGAAGGTGCAATAGAATGGCAACATAGGATATAAAGTATGAAAGAATAAAATTGGCTTCCCCTGCTGCACCTCCCGAAGTTGCTGGAAGAAGAAAAAAGGAATGTGAAATTCCTATAACCCGTAAGTCTTTTCTTCCGACTCCAGGAAATGTAGCATGGGATGCCTACAATATTATACATAATCAGATCAAAAACAGACAAAAAACAACAACTTATTGATGACAATGCATAACAACTTAGGCTCGATAAATTGCAATATTTTATCTCGGATGTCACTGGCATGTCTGTCTAATGCCTAGGTCACAGATAAACCGGGCCCCGTACGATTTTCCCTACCCGGCGGCTTGCCGTGGATTTTAGAGACCGTACGGGACCCTTCCGATTTTCATTTTTACGGCATGTGCGGTCACATATTCTGCGGCACCCGAGAGGTGCCCGGTGAAAATTGGTCGAGTGAAAATGCAAGGTGCCCTTAAAGGTGCCGGCCGAGTGCCGGTTGGGTGCCGGTCGGGTGCCGTCCGGTCATCTTACGGGCTCCGTCTGATGAACAGATGCACCCGATGGCTGAAATAATGCAGGCCTATACCATAAACATTTTTTCTAATATTATATTTATATATATGTTTATTTCATGAAGGACCATAGAAGAAAGTTTTGAATGAAACAAAACTCTGTTCCAGGATTAACTTTTTACATCAGTTTATTAATGTCAACTACTTGGTGTATAATAAGAAGGAAAATGGAGCTAGAAACCAAGAAAATGTGGCATTCTCCGTCAGAGAAAAAAGAAGAGGATTCAGTGAATCCGTAGAAAGTATGTTCAACTAACAGCTCGACCCTCAAAACAAATTTTGCATGATTATATCAGGGAGGTGAAAGAAAGGAGTGGCATCAAGCCGCTTTCCTTGACCCCATGCTCCAAGCCGCCGAAAAACTGTTGACCAGGTAGAGAGATAAAAGAGCGCATGAAATGTCAGGATTTATTATTCCTACATCCCAGCAACTGTCCGCTGTCCCTTTCGATGATCAATTGTTGAATGTGTAATAGGTAGAACAAGCGAACACAAACTTGTGTAATTTCATCCTTTTTTCCAACGGCAAAAATACAAAAACCACGCGAAAACACGCATAAAGCCCCCATCACACCAAACTAGTTCTTACTACGTTCTGGAACCGTCCTAGAAAATCGTAAAACGCGTTGTGGTCGGGGCAGAATGTGTAAATAATGTCTATAATACGATCCTAGTTCGTGCATAAACAGTCCTCAATACGTCCTTCTCGTCTGTACCCTGTCCACAGTCAGTTCATATCAAGTTCAGATCGTGTAAATTTGCCATTTCCAGGCAGTCCAAGCCAGTTCGTAGTCAGTTTAAACCCATTATTAACTAGTTCTAGCTCGTTCCTAATAGGTCCAAACCCATTCTAACTAGTTCGCCACTTGTTCTAACTAGTTTTTAACCCGACCATTCCGTTCAGAGACAGTTCAACTCGTCCTCGTCTCGTTCTTAGTGCGTTTGAACGCGCTCCTAGAGCGTGTGCAATCACGTCCTGGCTCGGGAGCTATAAAGACCCAGCGCGTTCTCGCCATTCATCATTCCCGTTCAACTTTAACGACTTTAACGCTTCAAGCTTTGCAGATCAAGACATTCAAGTGAAGCCCCCATCACACCAAACTAGTTCTCACTACGTTCTGAAAAATGTTGCCAAACGGGCTCAAACTGTGTGCGAACGAAGTGAACGTAGTAGCAACTGTTAACGATTTGTTTAAGAACTTCATGGACGGGTTCAGACTGGCTTGGACGGGAAGGGTGCTCTAGAACTTTGAGCCTGTTCAAAATGTTCCCCGTCCTGTAATTAGACGGAGTGACAACGGACTTAAAACGAGATGGACGTACTACATGTACGAATGTAATTGCCGTACTATGAACGGAATTGACGTACTTCGATCCTACTAGGAACATGTTACAACGGGATGTGGTCGAGCATCAATTAGCAAGAACGCGTTAGGTTTGTTTAGCCCTCGAACCAGGACGGGATTGCACGCGCACGATAGGAGCGCGTTCGAACGCACTAAGAACGAGATTAGGACAAGTTGAACTGTCTCTGAACAGGGTGGTTGCGTTATAAACTAGTTAAAACAAGTTGCGAACTAGTAAGAATTGTTTGGACTGCTTGGAAATGTAAAATTTACCCGATCTGAACTTGATATGAACTGACTGTGGACGGGTACAGACGAGATGGACGTTTTGTGGACTGTTAATGAACGAACTAGGATCGTAATATAGACATTAGTCCAGTCCTAGCCCGTCCATGAATTCCATAAAGAGATCGTAAACAGTTGCTATTACGTTCAGCTCCGTTCGCACACAGTTTGAGCCCGTTTGGCAACATTTTCGAGAACGTAGTGAGAACTACTTTGGTGTGATGGGGGCTTAAGCAAACTTAAAGTTATCCAAGATTGTAAATCATGGATTAAATAACGGAACATTAAAACATGCACAAATTAGCGCATTATCCTCAAATATTGAGTTTTTGTCAGGATCTAATTTTTCTTTTACCCACTCTGGCACACAAATTATAGGAAGGGCGGAGTACTAAATTTGAAAAAATTGTTTGATGCACTATTCCTAATACAATCCCCATAATATAATTTACTCCAAAATTCCCCGCAGTGGAAGAGCGGCTCGGAGCATGATACTTAAAAGCCAAGTGAAATGTTAAACATCCCATTGTTACGCTTTAGAACTCACGAATGCGTTTGAATAACTTACAAGAGTGTCCACTCCTTTCTTTCACCTCCCTGATTCTATATAACTGAGTAAATAATATATTGACGAGATGACGCTGGGGGAAAAGATGATTATAACAAAACTATTGGATAAAAATATCAAACTCTTATCTATTAATCCGCATTCATTTTAGTTATGATTTCTTCGTTTATATTCTACATAGAGTTAATAAAATAACATCATTTCATTTGTCCTTACCTCGGAAACAGCGAGCACGTCAGCGACAGATATATCATCTCCAGCCAACCAATCACTATCCTGCAAGAAAGCAGTCTCTAGCTTGTCTAGTTGTTTGGTTAGGTTTTCTTCGTCTCTCTTCAACCTTTCCTCCGATGCATGCTGCTTTCCTCCGGAATGCAACGGAATGAGGACCTAGAAGGAGACAAATGACTTGGTTATATCGCCTCAGGTGAGAGTCAGGAGGCCCGTTAACTTTACGCAATCGCCCCAAAAGGAAAGGTCATCATCACAAATTTCCCTCACCCGAAGATTCTAGGTATTTCTTCGTGGGACGTCCGATTCGCTGTGCGGGAGACACGTACACCCTATTAATGGTAGGGACTTTTAGATTTGCACGACGAGAACGTGGACTGCGACGTGTGACATCATTTTAAGGCAATGTGACGTCCTTTTAAGGCATTGGCAGTGCCCGGCAGTGCCTTAATAGGACGTAACATTGCCTTAAAAGGATGTCACACGTCGCAGTCCACGTTCTCGTCGTGCAAATCTAAAAGTCCCTATTATATCCACTAAGTCCACTGTCAGCTTATTATGACACAATGCACATGGCAAATGCCAACTTTATCACTTTAAAGAGCTACACGTGTTCGACTCGTGTAAATTAAGGCATTTACTGCGGAGCAATATCCAGAAAGCATTTGTTATATATGAGATCAGGACAGTATCACATAATGTTACTATCTCACCTCACTGAAGAATATTCCAGCGCATCCTCCTCGGGTTCCTGTATGGTGAAAGGCCATGTATTCATCAACCCTGGCTCTTTTCTTCAGGTCCTTTGGGTACCAGTGGTCTGGGACCAGGTCTGAATACTTCGTTGCCAAGTACCGAATAATGGCCTCGCTGTTTTATCCGGAAAAAAAACATTTTAAATTTAATTGTAATACAACTCTGTTTAAAGTTCCGTTTCTTTCTTAGCACTACATATTACTCATGTGAATAACATTAACATTTTAGTAATGTTCTAATAAATCTATTAAATATCCTTTTTCATCGCATGTTCAGTTATAAATAAAATGGACGAAGCGATGCAAATATACGAAGCACGAATTGTAAGGTTAGAAAAATAATAGTTTAACCCAGATTTCTCGCTATGATATATTTTGTTATTCTATTTACCCTTATGGAAACTATTGATTTTTAATTTCATTTATACTAAATATGATGCAGAATTTCTTTGAAAAGCCTCAACGCCTACTCCCTTTTAAAATGACGATGAATCTGATCAGAATGAATTTCCAATATTGATACGTTTTCTTCCTAGTACGTATGCTATTGAATATCATTTGTAAATTCTTAGTCATTACCTAATTTAAGTTTATTTACACCTGATAATCCGTATCCGGACATCTACCCCCTGGACATCCACCCCGGATAAACACCCCTAGGATAACCACCCTCTAGGACAACTACTCTCTAGGAAACTACCCCCTGGGGCAACCGCCCTTTAGGACAACTACCCCCGTAGGCCAACTTATCCCGGACAACTACCCCCAGAAAAAACTACCCCTAGGACAACCATCATCCAAGACAACAACCACCGGACAACTACCCCCAGAAAACTACCCCTAAGACAACCATCATCCAAGACAACTACCCCCGGACAAGTAACCCCAGACAATTACCCGTAGGACAACTAACCCGGGAAACTACCCCCTGGACAACTACCCCCAGACAAGTACCCTAGGATAGTTGTCCGGGGGTAGTTGTCCTAGAGGATGGTTGTCGTAGGGGGTAGTTGTCCGGGGGTACTTGTCCTAGGGGTTAGTTGTCTGGGGGTAGTTGTCCGGTGGTGGTTGTCCTGGAGGGTGGTTGTCCTAGAGGGTGGTTATCCTAGGGGCGGTTATCCGGGGATGGTTGTCCAGGGGGTAGGTGTCCTAGAACCCTGAAATCAATTACCAGACATAATACCTGAAAGGGTGTACATGATTTCTAGAGATTGAGAAAGAGAAGTAAAGCAGCTTACGTTTCCCCCATGCTGAAATCCGCATCTTGAATAGCAGGTACTGTCCGCAGAGGAGTCACTTTTCCGAACTCGGGTTTCCTGTGATCACCTAGGAACATGGCAAAATAACCAAATTAGCAATAGTAGTAGGAGTAGTGCATAAGTAGAAGTAGTAATAGTAATGGTTGTAGTAGTATTTGTAGTAGTAGTAGTAGTAGTAGTAGTAGTATTGGAAGAAGTAGCAGCAGCAGTAGTGGATTTAGTAGTAGTAGTGGTAGTAGTAGTAGTAGTAGAAGAAGTAGTAATAGTAGCAGTAGTAGTGGTTGGAGTAGCAGTAGTAGTGGTGGTAGTAGTAGTAGTGGTTCTAGCAGATATAGTAGTAGGAGTGGTAGTAGTATTAGTAGAAGTGGAAGATAAGGCATGAGCAGCAGTAGTAGTAGTAGTAGTAGTAGAAGAAAAGGCAGCAGCAGTAGAAGTAGTAGTAGTAGTAGTAGTAGTAGTGGAAGTACTGGTACTACTAGTAGTAGTGGTAGTACTGGTACTACTAGTAGTAGTAGCAGTAGTAGTGGTAGTAGAAGAAGAAGTAATTATAGTAGTAGTAGTAGTAGTAGAAGAGGAAGTAGTAGTAGTAATAGTAGCAGTAGTAGTGGTGGTGGTGGTAGTAGCAGCAGTTATAGTAGTGGTTGAGGCAGTAGTGTTGTTAGTAGCAGTAGTACTAGTAGTAGTGGCAGTAGTAGTAATGGTGGTAGCAGTAGTAGTAATATTAATAGTAGTAGAGGAAGAGACAACATTACTAGTAGAAGTAGTAGTGGAATTAGAGGTACTACTAGTAGTTGTAGAAGTGGTAGTAGAACTAGGAGTAGTAGTGTTAATGTGTTAGAAGTAGTAGTAGTCGTAGTGGAAGCAGGGGTACTAGTAGTGGTTGAAGCAGTAGTAGTAGTAGTAGTAGTAGTAGTAGAAGTAGTATTGGTAGTAGCTGTATTATTATTATTGGTAGTAGAGAGTAGTAGTGGTAAAAGTAGTAGTAGTGCGAGAGGTAGTAGCAGGAGTAGCAGTGTTGTAGCAGTATAATTAGTAGTAGAAGAAGTAGTAGTAATAGTAGCAGTAGTAGTGGTGGTAGTAGTATTAGTAGTAGTAGTAGTAGTAGTAGTAAGTTGCAGGTAGCAGCAATTAGTAGTAGAGTGAAGCACTGATAACCAACTGGTGGTAGTGGTATAAGTAGTAGTAGCAGCATCAGCAGCAGCACCAGTAGTAGTAGTAGTAGTAGGAGTAGTAGTAGTAGTAGAAGACGAAGTAGTAATAGTAGTAGTAGTAGTAGTAGTAGTAGTAATAGTAGTAGTAGAAGAAGTAGTAGTAGTGATAATAGCAGTAGTGGTGGTGGTAGTAGTAGCAGTTGTGGTAGTGGTTGAGGCAGTAGTGTTGTTAGTAGTGTTAGTAGTGGTAGTAGTGGTAGTAGTATTGGAAGAAGTAGCAGCAGCAGTAGTGGAACTACTAGTAGTAGTGGTGGTAGTAGTATTAGTAATAGTAGTGGTAGTAGTAGTAGTAGTAGTAGTAGCAATAGTAGTAGCAGTAGGAGTAATAGAAGTAATAGTAGTTAAAGTAGTGTTATTAGTGGTGGTAGTAGAAGAGGTGTAAGATCTAACAGTAGTAGTGTTAGTAGTAGTAGTAGTAATAGTAGTAGTAGTGGAAGCAGTGGTACTAGTAGTGGTTGTAGCAGTAGTAGTAGTAGTAGTTTTGGTAGTAGCTGTATTAGTAGTAGTAGAATTAGTAGTAGAAGTGAAAGTACTGATACTACTAGTGGTAGTGGTATATAAAGTAGTAGCAGCATCAGCAGCAGCACCAGTAGTAGTAGTAGTAGTAGTAGTAGAAGAAGAAGTAGTAGTAGTAGTAGTAGTAGTAGTAGAATAAATAGTAGTAGTAGTGGTGGTGGTGGTGGTAGTACTAGCAGTTGTGGTAGTGGTTGAGGCAGTAGTGTTGTTAGTAGTGTTAGTAGTAGTAGTAGTGGTAGTAGTATTGGAAGAAGTAGCAGCAGCAGTAGTGGAACTACTAGTAGTAGTGGTAGTAGTAGTAGAATAGGTAGTAGTAATAGTAGCAGTAGTAGTGGTGGTAGTAGCAGTAGTAGTGGTAGTAGTAGTGGTAGTATAGTAGTGGTGGTGGTAGCAGTAGCAGTTGTAGTAGTGGTGGTAGCAGTATTAGTAGTGGTTCTAGCAGATATATTAGTAGGAGTGGTAGTAGTATTAGTAAAAGTGGAAGAAAAGGCAGGATAGTAGTAGTAGTAGTAGTAGTAGTAGTAGTAGTGGAAGAAAAGGCAGCAGCAATAGCAGTAGTAGTAGTAGTAGTAGTAGTGAAAGTACTGGTACTACTAGTAGTAGTGGTAGTAGTGGTAGTAGCAGAATAAGTAGTAATAGAAATGGTGGAGTAGTAGCAGTAGTAGTAGTATAAGTAGAAGTAGCATCAGCAGCAGCAGCAGCAGTAGTAGTAGTGGTAGTAGGGGCAGTAGTAGTAATGGTGGTAGCAGTAGTAGTAATATTAATAGTAGTAAAGAGACAACATTAGTAGTAGAAGTAGTAGTGGAATTAGAGGTACTACTAGTAGTTGTAGAAGCGGTAGTAGAACTAGGAGTAGTAGTGTTAGTGTTAGTAGTAGAAGTAGTCGTAGTAGAAGCAGGGGTACTAGTAGTGGTTGTAGCAGTAGTAGTAGTAGTAGTAGTAGTATTGGTAGTAGAAGTATTATTATTATTAGTAGTAGTAGAAGTAGTAGTGGAATTAGAGGTACTACTAGTAGTTGTAGAAGCGGTAGTTGAACTAGGAGTAGTAGTGTTAGTGTTAGTAGTAGAAGTAGTCGTAGTAGAAGCAGGGGTACTAGTAGTGGTTGTAGCAGTAGTAGTAGTAGTAGTAGAAGTAGTATTGGTAGTAGAAGTATTATTATTATTAGTAGTAGAAGTAGTAGTGGTAAAAGTAGTAGTAGTGCAAGAGGTAGTAGCAGGAGTAGCAGTATTGTAGCAGTTTAATTAGTAGTAGTAGAAGTAGTGGTAGTAGTATTAGTAATAGTAGTGGTAGTAGTAGTAGTAGTAGCAATAGTAGTAGCAGTAGGAGTAATAGAAGTAATAGTAGTTGAAGTAGTGTTATTAGTAGTGGTAGTAGAAGAGGTGTAAGATCTAACAGTAGTAGTGTTAGTAGTAGTAGTAGTAGTAATAGTAGTAGTAGTGGAAGCAGTGGTACTAGTAGTGGTTGTAGCAGTAGTAGTAGTAGTTTTGGTAGTAGCTGTATTAGTAGTAGTAGAAGTAGTAGAAGTAGTAGCAGTGGAAGTAGTAGTACTAGGATTAGTAGTGTTGTAGCAGTACAAGTAGTAGTAGAAGTAGTAGTAGTAGGTTGTTGTAGTATTACTAGTAGTAGTGGAAGTAGTAATAGTAGTAGCAGTAGTATTGTAAGTAGTGGTAGTGGTGGTTGTATAGTAGTAGTAGTGGAAAAAGGAGGAGTAGGAGTATCAGTGTTGTAGCAGTAGAAGTGGTACAAGTAGTAGTGGTTAATGCAGTGGTAGTAGAAGTAGTATTGGTATTAGTATTAGTAGAAGTGGAAGTAGCAGTAGGTGTAGTAGCAGTACTAGTAGTGGTGGTGGCAGTATTAGTAGTTTTAGTTGTGATAGTAGTAGTTCTAGTGGTGGTAGTGGTGGTAATATAGTAGTAGCGCTAGTAGTAGAAGTAGTAGTAGTGGAAGAAGTGGCACTAAAAGTAGTAGTGGTAGTAAAACTAGTACTAGTGATGGTAGTAGTAGTATATCAGTAATAGTTGTATCAGTACAGTGTAGTTACGTTTATAAAGAAATATCTTGAGGGAGACTATAACCTCAGTCAATTGATTTTATTGCCAATTTCAATTACTTTTTACCCTCATATTTCACAAACATGGCCACGCGCCGGTTAGTATATTTATAGTACAAAATAAATCGATATTTTGGGGCCCCGTCAGTAATTATCTTACTTTTTTTTTATCTTCATCGATCTAATTATTAGGTATGGTGGGCCAGGTAACAAACGCTAGGTTCATGTACTTTGATGATACTGAAAAGTGTTGTGGTATAGTGGTTTATTCACTTTACCCTCATTCCAAGGAATGACGGTTTGAATCCCAGCCCGGAAATAACGTCCTTTTTCAAAGACGTTAATCCACATTTGCCACTCTTCACATATATGTAAAAGGGTACCTTTACTACCTGGCAATTGCTGGGGTAATTATAAGTGCATGACCCTCAGAAGGAACAGCGTTGATGCAGATGAGGCCTCCCTGGGTAAACAAAATTATTATTATTATAATTAGAAGTAGTAGAAGTAGCAGTAGAAGTAGAAGTAGTAGCAGTAGTAGTAGTAGTGGAAGAAGTGGTACTAAAAGTAGTAGTGGTAGTAAAACTAGTACTAGTGATGGTAGTAGTAGTATTTCAGTAATAGTTGTAACAGTAGTAGTAGTGTTAGTAGTAGCAGTAGTAGTAGTATTAGTAGTAGTATATTAGTAATAGTTGTAGCAGTAGCAATAGTAGTAGCAGTAGTAGTAGTGGTTGTAGCAGTAGTAGTAGTATTTGTAGACGTATCAGTAGTTGTAGTAGTAGTAGTAGTAGTAGTAGTGATCTTGATAGAAGCAGGAGTAGTATAATACGTAGTAGTAGTAGTAGTAGTAGTAGTAGTAATAGTGGCAATAGAACAAGAAATAGTATTGGTAGTAGCTGTATTAGTAGTAGTAGTAGTAGTAGTACATGTGTAGTAGTGATTGTGGTATTAGTAGTAGTAGTGGTGGTAGTGGTGGTAATACAGTAGTAGTGCTAGTAGTAGAGGTAGTAGTAGTGGAAGAAGTGGTACTAAAATTAGTAGTGGTAGTAAAAGAAGTAGTAGTGATGGTAGTAGTAGTAGTAGTATGTCAGCAATAGTTGTAACAGTAGTAGTAGTGGTAGTAGTAGCAGTAGTAGAAGTGGTTGTAGCAGTAGTATTTGTAGCCGTATCAGTAGTTGTATTAGTAGTAGTAGTGATCTCGGTAGAAGGAGTAGTAGTAGAAGTAGTAGGCCTCGTAGTAGTTGTGGTGCTAGTAATATAAGAAGTAGTACTTAAATTATTAATATTATTATTATTATTAGTAGTAGTAGTAGTAGTAGTAGTAGTAGTAGTTGTAGTAGTAGTAGTAGTAGTAGTGGGAATAGAACAAGAAGTAGTATTGGTAGTAGCTGTATTAGTAGTAGTAGTAGTAGTAGTAGCTGTAGCAGCAGCAGCAGCAGTAGTAGTAGTAGTAGTAGTAGCAGTAATAGTAGAAGTATGGGTAATAGAAGAAGTAGTACTAGAAGTAGTAGTAGTAGGAGTAGTAGTAGTAGTAGTAGTAGTAGTAGTAGTATTGCTTCTAGAGGTAGTAGTTATTTGTAATGATTCTCCTAAAACCGAAAGCTGTCTCTCAATAAACATACGTATTTAAATGTATATGTCAACCCCCGATTTGACCCAAAGTGCCTTTCAAAACTCACTAACTAAAAAGGGGGAAAGAGTCGTTTGATGGCGTCATGAAAGAAGTGTGTGAATTCAGCAAGGAAACAAACCAACAAACAAAATGAAGAAGAAACAAAAACGATTAGTTTCGAATCGCCATAACATATCGGCTTCAGCGTTTCCTTCGTTTTATTCGCATTTGATCCGAAATACTCGTCATGGTAGTCCAATATTAATCTTAGCCCCCTCCCCGACCCCTTCCCCCAAAAAAAAGGAAAGTGAGATGCAAAAATAAAACGTGAAATGGAATTAGGGAAAGGAAACGATGAAATCCTATAGATATACTATATGTGCAAGGGTTATTCCGCATATAATACGCATAGGTAATGGTTAGCATAGCAGAATACATGCATTGTTAAACGTTTGTATGCAATATATACTGTTCTCAAGAAAGAAATGATACATAACATTAGGAGCCAGAGCAATATAACACTGAGTTCCCATAGGCAATCTTTTTATTCAGATGGTCATATCTCAGCCAATACTTAACCTATTCAATTGGTTTTCGACATTTGGACATTATTTTTGATGCTCTTTCGGAAAATGAAGAAAAAATTGAGAAATTCCAAAAATAGATTTTTGATGACGTCACACTTCACCACTCTATATCAATCATCAATTAAAAAAAAAACACATATGTAACATGTTTAGAGAATACTTAGTTGAATCATCGTATAACCTGGTTGGGGAGGGAGGGGGCAGACGATGTATAGGTTAAAATCCGTAACTGTAAAATGTTATAAAACAACAAAAGTTATCCTCGAGAAATCATGAAATAAACCTGTTACGAGGTTAATTGTTGGCGCTTACCTTTTATGAGGTCAATTATTTCAATTTCGAAAGGGATCTTGGTGTTTTTCAGGAAGAGGACGAGCGCACGGCAAGGCTGTGAGAGGAAATCGATGTAAACCTTGACAACCATGACGAAACTTTATCTTCCGAAGGGGACCTGGAGACAGTGTGTGTCGTTCAGCAATGTAGATCAACAAAAAAGTGACTATTCTTCAATAGGATGGATTCACAATATCCCACCGACAAGCCGCGACAGACCATTTTTCAGCTCGCAGGTCATCATTTATAAACTATAGTCCAAACTATTGGCGATCACAATGAAGAGTCGCGTAGGGATGTTTTCCTTTTTAAAGGAGAGAATAATGAAGGCAAGTCCATCGTTCCAGGAATCTTGGTCATTATGGCGTTGCAAGTGACTGGTTTAGAGAGAAGGTACTCGCTTTTTGTAATTAGGAAGACGATAGCGATTTTGGAAAACTATATTTATATCAATGATTCAGGAGAAATTATTGAAACACTTGCCCCTTCAATAGTCGTTTGACCCACAGGCGAATTTTATTGGTCCAGACGTGTTTACTCTGATCGATGGTAAGGTTGAAAAATTACAACAAAAAGAGCATTGTTGATCACAAATACGGAAATTGTGTTTGCAAATGGTTGTTTTTGAACTCTTCGTCGACATACCCTTCTTTATGTCTTTGTCATATCGAGGGCGGACTTATACGAAGTTTACAATATGTTCACTAGACCGATAGCCCACGGCACCACAATATTTAATATAGAAAGAAATTCATATGGAAAGGTAGAAATGCTGGAGCGCTGTAATGGCAGCTAGACTAAAGCCGGGGTAATAATAAATGCGCCTCGGAATAGAATTACTAGATAGGCGGCGCTATAGAAATGCCTATTATTATTATTATTATTATTATTATTATTATTATTATTATTATTATTCATTTCGGCCTTTTGTTGGTCTCATCGGTCCAGTGACCCTCTAAAGAATTGCTAGGAGGCCCACCAGAAGGATATTCTTGGTCATGTGGGCTGTCGGTCTAGTAGGTTGTCTGTCTCGGGATGTCAGATACAGATTTAGTCCAGTGAACCCTAAATACAGTTGTCACAGAGGGGCCAAATCTGCCCACCCCCTGGCTTGTTATGTAAGCTGTTTGTCTCGTAGGCTGTAGCTGAATGGATTTAATTTGTATTGTTATATCTTTTTCGCCATACTAGTTACTTCTAATTTTCCTAAAATGTCAGGGATGCTTTTTCTCACATCCTGAGACACATGATGAATGTTGAGTCTTTTAGGTATTGTTCAACGATGTTGTATGATACCTTTAAAACAAGGTAAATAATCATATTAATGATAAGAAGGCGCTGTAGGAATGTTGTTTCACATGCACGCAATGTAGGCTATACATAATAATGTTTAGCAATAGGACAACAGTGACGCGCCAAGGTTCGAACCACGACTTTCATATTTTCAGTTAAGTGCTTAAACTACTGGACATCTTTACATATTCAATAAATATCCGTTAGGCATATTTAGTTTACTTTTAGAGATAACATTTTTTATATGGCGGGGGCGAACCCAGGATTTGATTATGTTAGGGGCAAATTTTTTAAATATCTCTGATATTAGAGTAAAATAAAAATAACTCAAGAGTATTTAAGGAATGTTGCAATGGATTTGAAAGCGGTCATGGACAGATTTATTCCTTTGAATTCGCCATTACGGTATTTTTTAACCTTTTATCTAGACTGAAAATAGTAAAATGAACCCAAGTAAAAAATAGTTTTCCGAGGTATAGTAAAGTAAAAAAATAAAAAATAAATTGAAAGTATTTAAGATTATTATGTTGCACTGGGTTTGAAAGCGGGCATGGGCAGATTTTGTCCCTTGAATTCGCAATTACGGAATTTTGAACTTTTAAGTTAGACTAAAAATATTGATCCAAGTAACATGGCCTAGTCCTCGGTATCGATTCATAGGGTCGAAGGTTTAGGTTGTGGATAAACGAATTGCCCTTTCTTTTATATGAAATCTGTTCATGCGCGGACTATATTTAAAATGAGGTGGGCACATTGTGAAACAATCTGATTACCACAGAACTTTGCAAACGTCAGAACAAAAACAAAGAAAATAGTGGAATATCAGAGACCTTTCGTTTTTGTTTTCAAATGTGATTTTATTTCATTTGATAATTAATTCGTGTCACAACTTACAAATGCCACAACACTATACATGCTATATAAATGTTTTGGTAAAAGTGAAGTTACAAACAAAATTAGTGCTCACTACCCAAACATCACCACATTCTTACGTCAT
This sequence comes from Mesocentrotus franciscanus, assembly GCA_037976565.1. Taxonomy (NCBI): domain Eukaryota; kingdom Metazoa; phylum Echinodermata; class Echinoidea; order Camarodonta; family Strongylocentrotidae; genus Mesocentrotus; species Mesocentrotus franciscanus. The sequence goes on from CP137672.1 coordinate 18,204,012, forward strand.
CGAATATTCATATGAATTTTCGTAATTGTATTGTATTAGTACTCGCCCTATATCTTTACTACCAACTCTTTCAAAAATCCTCGAACACATCATATTTAAAAGACTTTATAGCCATCTGTCTAGAAATAGCATTTTAACAAAATACCAATTTGGATTCAGACCCGTGTTTTATAATTACTTTGTTACAGTTGACAAGAAACATAATGTCAACACAAGACAAAAACATAACATTTTCTTGCCACATTCACGTTTAAAATTACGAAAGGTACATTCTTTACAACAAAAAGGAGGTGAATTATGGAACAATATTGACAAATCAATTAAAAATGCGATCACTCTAAATTCTTTTAAATCAAAATTCAAGTTGCGTCTTCTTGCCACATATAAATGACTTCCCTGATGCATACAATTACCTTATAAATTATGTCGTTCTGTATTATAGTTTTTTAGTTTGTAATGTCTTGTTTACGCCTTGCATTTTGTTATATTGTGAATTTTTATGTTTTGTATTTTCCACATTTGTCATCGGCTTTATCGGGTGCTAAATAAATGATCCAGTACACTTCTCAATGACACTGTATATATATTGTATGTGATTGTTTATAAAATAATAAATTGAATTGAATTGTACTCTCGAATTTGACCATAGCCAACCAACCTCTGGATGTTTTCCTAAAGCATGTTGAATTCATGCCTGTTCAAGCTAGGAAGTAGAATTTATTCCATACGTTTCAGAATGTTGCATGTGTTTTTAATCTCCATAAGCAATGTTGAAGCTTAACAAAAATAAGGTTGACACTCTCCTGATTTGATTTTGTGCTAGAAATAGCATGAATAAAGCGAAGATTTACATGTATAGTTTCATATTTACTACGCTTAGATATTAATTGTTCTATAACATACATATCGTCATTTTGTCAAGTTGGAAATGTTGAAAAATGGCTGAAAGACTATAAATGGGTTAGAATCCTTCCTATTTTGTTCAAAATGTCAAAACTATTCCCAAGACGAACTCGCCCTATCTTCACATTTATCATGCACGTTCATTAACAACTAATATCAATAAATGATTAAGACCGTTGGAACTGTTCCTCAAGCATATCATGTATCCAAAACTTTAGTAGAGGGCATCTTCTTCGGGACATTCATCATAACCATTAAGACTTTATTTGTTGGAACAAGTCCTTGAATTTGTATTATTTTGTTATTATGACATTAACCGAAAAAGCAGTAACGGTAGTGGTATCATTGTGTTCTTCGTCGTGTTTATACATCTTAATATTTAGGTGGTTGGATATATGGGTTTTATTTTCCCTAGAGACCCGGACTGCATAATCCGAGTCAGCATGGTAGGAATCTCTACAGTACTGGCAAAGCATCACTTAATTCGTTGATCTTGAGCTCATTTGGTCTCGCAACACCTGCCTGCGAGGAACAGCCGCAATCTGTACAGGCTGTACATCAAACATTGTACCACAAACAGGATTACTGCAAGGCCCAGCATGTAGGCGCATGTTAAGCCGGGGATATCTTCCCAGTTCAAGATAGGGTAAATGTATCTGTTGCCGTATGGGTCCACGCCACCCGCTGCCCAGAAGATCAAGGAGAACACAGCGTATACCAAACTATACATGATGCCGTAGACGATGTGCGTTATTCTTATCGGATGAGCCGAGACGAATAGGTCTATTACGATCAACACACTGTTCATACCGTGGACATTCACGTTTACACCGTCGCCCAGCGGATCGCGTGATCCGTCGCCATTGCTGTAATCGTGTAAGAGAGCCCAGTACACGATAGATACGAGCGGGGCAATGGCAATGTTGATGTTGAAGAGAATCCAAGTTAATTTGAAGTACCAAGGATTCGAGCGCGATTCTTCATTGGCAGATTGAGTAGCATTTTTGATGGAGTTTGACGGATTGGTCTTGGGTGATCCATTACCTTCCATATTCGGCATTTCATCATCTGCCACTGTAATTCATACATAAAATCAGGAAAATCTGATCATCAATCATATTACAAACAATTAACATTTCATAGTATTACAATCCTTGAATTACATGTACGGGGAGGGGGGTGCTCAGCCGTCTGTCAAAACCGATCTGCCCTACCTTAAGTACTCGTGATTGACTAAAAAGTAAAAATGCATGTACGTTCCCTTAAATTGTACTGGTGGTAGCAATTTAGACTCCACATGCATGGTACCTGAAAATAGGATTACATTGTTTTTAATGCCCCCAACCGGCCGGGACCCGACACTGAGAATATGTGTCATATATAATCAATAAGATTTAATGTAACTTTCCATTGACTATGAAAAGAATATGACAAAATGCACTCGGTGAAACATTTTCGTTTATGCTATAATTATGATAATGCAATAGAAAATTTGTTGAAAATATGTCTGTGGTATGTTGGTGGAGGTGGTTTACTCTAACACAAAAGGTCTTGGGTTTAATCCTTGTTTATAGCGCTTACATTCTTGGAAAATGTGTTCACATTTGTCCCTCTCGACCCAGGTGTATCTAAAGGGTACATAACAATGCTGGGGGGTGACAATTGCAATTCCCTCAGGAAGAGCTGTACTAATGCTTATAAGACTTAGCTTAGTAAATAAAGCCAATGTTATTATCCTGATTTGTTTTTAGTCCGATGAATGTGATAGGCTTTTCGTCACTCTGTTATTAATCCTTTTTGAAGAAGAGAGCTATTCATTGCTCTTCTGTAATTTTAATTTAATTCGACTAACCGAACGATGGGTTGATGATGTCCTCTTCTATTCTGCATACATCGGCCGTTGTTCTCTGTCTCTTCTTGCCCCCGCAGAAGAAGAACACCGAGGAAAGTGCCGCCACTATACCATATACAGCTAGTACGATGAAAGACCAGTTGGTGAGGTAGATTAAATACAAGGCCCCGATCGACTCTACTTGCCAGATAGTGTTTATCGTCATCCACACGACGATGTATACCATAAAGAGGACCCTGTATACTTGGTAGGACCATCCTGGAATCGGCCACTTGAAAGAGAGAAAAAGAAAAATATAAGCAAGACAGAGACAGGGGAAGTGAGAGAAAGTCAAAGCGTCACAGGATTTATCATGTTTGTTGAATCAATCCAAAGTGCACAATCGTAGAGAGGTTGTAGATAGGATTATATCCACGAAGAGGATACTGTACACTTTGTAGAACCATCCTGGAATAGGCCACTTGAAATAGAGGGGGAAAAGAAAGATTAGTGAGACAGAGACAAAAGGAGAAAGTAAAAACGACAGAGATGTATCATACCAAAGAAACAAGCGCTTTGAAAGAGAGTCGAAGAGAGGATTACATCCATGAAGAGGACCCTGTATAATTGGTAGAGTCATCCTGGAATAGGCATCTTCAAGGAAATAAGAATGTATCTGGGATTTACATCCCCATGGGCCAAGGGTACGACTTAATATGTATATCAATTCAATCCAAACTACGATATAACAAAGAAACACCAGCGAGTGAAAGAAAGTCATAGAGAGGAAGATATGGCAATCCATTAAGATGATACTTTCTACTTGGTAGGACCATCCTTGAATTGGCAACTTAAAAAAGAACAGGAGAAAGGGGGAAAAAGAGAACAATTGAGAATGGGGGAGATGGAGACAGGGAGAGAAAAAAGGAAATAAAGAGTGTAACAAGGATTTCCATAAACGACATCGGTCTTTAACTTGATTGTATGTGTAAGTACTTAATAAACCAACAACAAGGCATGAAAGGCAAGATAACAAGAAATAAAACAATAAACAACGTTTAAAGTAAAATTGTAGAGATGATTACATAGTCATCTATGAAGGGGATATTGTACACTTGGTGAGACCATTCTCATCCTGGAATTGGCCACTTGGAAGAGAGAAGAAAACAGTAAAGAGGTGGAAAGGTAAGACGAACCCACTGACAGACAAGCAGACAGTCAGTCAAACAGACAGAGAAAGTAAATGGTAATTTCAATACCGTAACAAGGATTTACGATCACATATAGTCAACAACTGAATAATTCATGCCCCTTGTAAATTTAAACTCAAGAATGAAACGTGGTCTGGTTGAATTAGGACCTTTATTGAATACTTTTAAATGGAACCTTTAATATGTCACATTCTCAAGAAACATGAATTGGGACAAATCAATTTTTCACAAACTTAAAGAATGGCAAACCTTGGAATGGGTATGAATAATTTAGTTTTAGCTGTAGTTCATAGCTACGATTAAACATGTATGTTAAATCAATCCAAAGCATACAATTAAAAAAATAACACACAAAAAAGTGGTAGAAAAGATATAAACAGGATTGTCATCCAGGAAGAGGAGGATGCATGCTTGGTAGGACCTTCATGAAATCAAACACTTAAAGAAAAGAAAAGGAGAAACAGGAAAGAGAGAAGATGAAAGAGGGGCAAACGATTTAAAGAAAAAACCAACCTTAATAAGACAGCTACTCTATAAGAAAGCAGACAAATCAGAGCGGGAGACTGGTGAAAGTTTAAACGAAATGGGAAAACAACAAGAAAGTTCTGAATTATTGAAAGTTGTTATCATTATACGTATATGCGCACTTTAGATTGGCAGAATCGCTTATGACACATGTCACAGCGACGGGGTGCCGGACAACTTTCCCATTTGTTTCAACACTAAACAATGAAAATGCATGAATCCGAATGGTCTTTTCTTTTTTAGAGGACCTATAATGATATGCTACCCATAATATATTTTGAGTAGTGCCTAAAGGAAGAAGGCAGTGAAGAGAAGAAAACAAAATCCACCGAAATTAATGATATTGTACAGTTGTACAATATGAGATTCGTATAGATGTAGTGATATTATTTAAAACATTCATAATTTTCTTACCATTGGTCCGATTTATTTCAAACTTTCGCCATTTTTATTCTCTTATTTTGTCTGCTTTCATAGAAATGAACTTATTACAAAGGTTGGATTGCCTTTTATGGACAATCTCAATATTCAATAGAAACGGTGAATTAGAGTAATAGAACCTGACACAATTATATGTAGAGGTAATTATGTCAAAACAAGAAGTGATAAAAGACAAGATAACATTAGCAAAGAAACATTAAACAACGTGCACAAGAAAATTGAAGAGAAGATAATGGCCATTTTGTGGTTTACCAATAGCGTAAGAAAATGTTCATTTCATTTTCAGATAATTGTGCTTGATATTTCCAATAATTATGTACTGGTCAAGTAGTTCAAATGATAGTATATGCACAACTTAACATTTCATTTACTAGGTGTAACTTTTAACATGACGTAAATCATTTTTATAGATCACACTTTTGCCTAGTATTGTAAGTCAGTATACCACTTTACGATTATTTTGCAGTAAATTCTTTCAAAAGATTCAGTTTAAGGTTTCAGCGAGACTTTAAAAATGTTTTTCATTAAATTATTGAAAACAGTAATCACTAAATATAATACTATATATATATATATATATATATATAATATTATATAAAGCAAATGAACTTATGTTCCCATGTTGCCATACACTGCAATATACGTTCATAAAATGTCAAACAGGGATTATGGTTTAATTACTTACAAAAGATTAAAGCAAATAGCCTATGAAGAGTGGCTGCCAGGGCTATTACAAACGTTTTGCAGTACAGTCAGGGAATAATTCAATGGTAATTGATCTGATAATTGAGTAAGCTCAAAGCAAAAGTCCATGCTCAAACAGATTGCTTAATGTCTCGTACGATCCAAGAGGCGCGCACGCTTATAATGGTGTTTTTTTGTTTTGAATTAGTGACGAAGTATGTCTTTATCAATATGGTCATACAAGAATAAGAAGTGTTTGCGTTGCTATGGAAACGGACGGTTCCATGACGTACATTGCTTGAACGGTAAAGACTCACAAGGAAACAGCACGACTTATTTGTTTAATGATATTTTATTGCAATGTCACTATCAATGGCCTATAATTTAAGTACACTTGTCTTGTCAGGAAGAGCGAGAAAGAAAATGAGGGAGAGAGAGAGAGAGAGAAATGAGAGAGATAGAGAGAGAGAGAGAGAGAGAGAGAGGGGGGTATAGGGGAGGAGGGAGGGGAGATACGTGTAGATAGTGAGAGATTGAGGGAGGGATATATTCAGGGGTGATCCAGCCGGCGGCGAGGGTGAGGGCCCAATTCGTGAGAAAATATTTAGCGGCGAATAAGCGGGGAGCAGGGGGGGGGGGGGGTAAATGAGCACTATTTTTTATTTTTAGCGGGGAATAAGCGGGGAGGGAACGAGCACTATTTTATTTTACTCAAGACCCCCACATGAGCAAAAAATGTAAAAACAGGTAAAATTGTGGTTACCATCTTTTTTGTTGTTGCCAGGAATGGGGGCCCGTCTTCTTTTTGTTGTTAAGATAAAATTGTGGTTACCATCTTTGTTTTTTACTTCTTATTTTGCCAGGGGTGGGGGCCCGTGCTTTCCTGGCCCCCACCCTGGATCCGCCACTGTATATATATATATATATGTATAGAGAAAGAGAGAGAGTGAGAGATGAGGAATTGTAAGTTGGCTAATGTTATGATTTGAATGTGAAAATTCTTTTTCTACAGTTCTTGATAAAGTAAGAAAATATGTTACGTCCAGTCAGTGAAAAGAATCTATTGCAATGCTCCTATCGCTATATTTTAAAAGATTTCGAGCATTTCAGTTAATCTAATTAGATCAAGAAACTTCCTCATAATTTATTCAGTATGAACTTGCACGGCAGATTAGTTACTTAGATTTCAGATTTGAACCAAATGATTGATGTAGAGAAGTATTTACCTAAAAAAAAATTAATAAATTAAATGCATTCCACAGTCAATCCGCAGCGCGATAAATCGAGTCTATTTATTTGTATTCATACACAGTTGGTGCGTGCATACGTAATGAGCGATGCATGGGCTGTTATGATATTTGGTTAGGATCCTTAAAGTTGTTCATTATACTTTATTCTGGTTTCATTTTAAAGATGAGATTATAAAGTTTCTTTACCGATGCATATATTATGTCCACGAGGTGTTCGGAATGAATATTTAGGTTTGGATATTGGCAAAAGGAGATTAATTTTCTTTGTATTTCAGTGCTATTTTTTACCATTAAGTTTTGCGTCAACAAATATTTAGCATCATGTAACGGGTAGATGTTGATCTTTCTATTTGTATCAGAATCATTATATGGCATGGGGTAGCTATGTCAGGAAATGACAAAAACCACGTGTATGTAGATTAAAACATTTTGAAATAGCGGAGACCTGCCGGTTTACTTTCTTTTAAATGTCACTTCTTAAGTAAAAAAAAAGTAACTCATTCTTGCTGGTCGAACATTCTGTCTGGTGCTGAGCTAGAAACGATGCCATCGTCCGAAGATATACCAAGCCTATAGCAGTTAAAGGTTTTGATGTAAATACTATGGCATGAGACAAAACCAAAGATACACAAATTGTCAGAAAAACAATTATCTCATTATATCGTCTTCCAGTGCGCATGTTTATGTAAATTACGTGTACGCGTCTTGAAATCATATGTATAGGGGCACTACTTTTGACCGCGCAATAGGTAAGTTTATTTTAAAGTGACTCGGTAACATTGTTGAAGGTTCATGAAAAAACTGCGTAATTTTTGTATGAAATGTTACTTATTATATTCCTTTTACTGTTCTAACCCTCTTACATGCAAAACATCCTGAAAAGATTCTCAAACCACAAAGATAATTATGGTTTTCTTTGAAGGCGTCACTGTGCGACATCCTCTAACATTACATTCTCCCAACCATTTTCGAATTTTCCCAACCGTTTTTCTACGAAAAAAGGACACAAGACAGGCTTTAAACAATATGTCAACACTAAAATGTCTGGAATGGTATAAAGAGCCAACTCATTGCTTTGTGACGATTTAAATTCACCTAAAATGTAATTAAATGGTAATAATGTAGTAGGGAGAATTAAGGAATCGATAAGATAAGTTTTTCCCAATTCTTATCATTAATAATGGTCTGTTTTCACTCAAACTTTCAGATTATCTTTAATGGTACATCTAGCATTGAGGTAACTACCTTAGCACCAGTTTTTCTCATCTGGACAATGTTACCAAGTCCCTTAAAGAGGAAAGTGCTAGTGGCAAGAAAGTTACTCAAATTATCAATATATTTTTGTAATGGTTTGGATCAGGTGAGGATACAACGACATAACAGTTAAAACGGTTTTCAGAATACCTAGCCTAGCCAAGCCTCTGGGAAAAGCCTGCCGGGTCCTGACATAGCCAAGACTTCGTGCAATAGGCATAATTTTCCACCAGCTTAGAATTGTTTAAGTGTTTAATTCCTTGTTAAACCTAAATATTTTGTATTTTCAGGCTAAATTTGATATGTGTGTTTCACTGGAATGACGACACTCCTGACGACGGATATCCAACCTGTTCGAAACGTCGAGCCACTCCTACCAGTGGCGGATCCAGGGGGGGGGGGCACTCACTACCTACCTCCCCCCCACTGAGCGAAAAATCGACCGGCACGATTTTCAAATTTTCGCACGAGGTGGGCCCCTTTTTAGGCCCCCTCCCTTGCCGCCGGCTGGATCCGCCCCTGACTCCTACCACCCATCCTCTCCAACCGGCTCTATAATTCTCCTTAGAACTATAAGCTAAGAAAGATAACCAACAGTCTTTTTCAAGACTACACCAACAGACCTTTTAAGGACTACACATATTCAAGAAAGAAAGATTACCGATAAGTCCTTTTCAGGACTCCCCAATCCTCCCTCTCTCTCTCACATGGTGCAACCTCAAGCCTACTGTATATCTACATCACCATGCAAGCCGATACTTATAAGCAGCATCTAAGTAGTGGGTTATTGGTGTAGACAAATGCTCATGTACCTGTTACACTTACAGCTCACTTTATGTATGTTATTACCAAAGAAAAAAGATGTTAGTCAGTCATTCAATAGTGTCTGACAGTGAAGTCTAGAAGGTAAACAGGTTTCCTTGCATAATTTGAATACTAGGACACTGCTAATGTTTAAATTTCACAGATAGGACATACATGACATTTATAATTCCTGTAAATTTTTACAGAATTTGATGTTGGCTGCAAAAGGGACATATTATCTTTAAACACTGTTAATTGTACTATAGGTTTTTGCGGCCAATTTCACACTTTTTTCATTCAAATTCATGAACGTGCATTCAAATTCACATAGAGGTCGCACGCATGTGAATTCGGACATTCAAATTCAAAATCCGAGCAATCAATATCATTTATCGGCACTCTTATTCATCTTCGGTGAAATCAAATTCACGCATGTGCGTACAATTTCCTACTTCGTGCATTCAAATTAACGCGGCGCTCACGATGAGTCTGTTTGGGGCATTCAATTTCATTTTGGGTGATCAATTTCCTACTACGTGCATTCAATTTAGTGTAATATTGAGAGGGATTTCAAATAAGAGGAAAACTTTGATTTCTTTAAATAGATTACTTGGGATTATTGTTAATCACTGTTACACAGTTTAGTTATTGTTTTTGTTTATCTGACAATAATTGTTGCTCTTTGATAATGTACTTGATTATCATATCGCCAATTATATATAAACATGAATATCCCGTACTACACCTTTCTTTCAATATGTATGTATACAAGTCCTAAATAATTGGAAACATTGATAGAGTTTTATAACATAAAAACTAGTGTTTTGGAGGTGATGTCTGCAATAGTACTGCGGAAATGTATTTTCCCTCAATTTAAAAAAAAAATCAAATTCTTTGAAATGCATCTTTCCACAAACTTGAATGAAAAGACTTTTTCAATGAAATTGTTCGTTTGTATGATGTATATATATATATATATATATATACCAGTTATGTGCTTCTGTTTCTCTATCACACCCTTTCTCTCTCCTTCTCTCTCTCTCTCTCTGTCGTTCTCTCTCTCTCTCTCTCTCTAATCTCTCTCCCTCAACTTTTCTCCCCTTTTCTCTTTTACCAGCCACCCATTTTTGTTATATATATTTTTTTACCTCTTTTTTGGTAGGCCTAATCAGATATGATAAGCTGAATATCAGTCACCTATGGATCCAAAGACACTTCCTATAAAGATGCACTTTGCTGATGAAATCACACATTATTAAACACGGATAACATCTCTTACAAGAACAAGTATACTTCACCCATCCAAAGAGAAGCATACACAAGTTTACAATACTCGGACATAACACTGAGTCCACCACCAAATAAACAAAACTTTTGAAATTGTCTTATCTTAGGCATATCTTGGTATGTGCATTTATATATATGTAATTGAATATGCCACGAAAAGTGTGATATTTGTACAATATTTGATGACTTGAAAGGGATAAAGTAACCGAATGTCATTTTGGATGATATGCACTTCACAAAATATTTCCCCATATTTCTTAGGCAGTTTCTTCAGTTTTCATATACACTGTATACAGCTTTTTGTTATATGTGTGTGCCATGAGTAATATGGCAAGTTATATATTCATGTGTTTAACTTTTTGTTAGCTGAGAGAATTACAAATGATAATAAACAAAGATAATGCAAATGTCATGACAATGAAGCCTACATTATTCGAAAACTGAGCAAAAAAAGCTTTTCAAAGACCCCAAAGAAACTAAACGCAATAATTGTTTTGAAATTGAATGCACTAAGTTCAAACATGCTTGCTCATTCACGAATTTGAATGACCAACGAGGTATTGTAGCCGGCATTAGATGAATTTGAATGCTCTTTGCACGAAATGTACGCTCTTAGTCAACATTTGAATGACCCGATTTGACAATTGACTGCACGGATAGTGAAATTGAATGACGGATTTTGAATTTGAAAGCTGATTCATCGCTGCGAGTGCAAATTGCGTGAATTCAAATGCTCGGAATATGAAATTGAATGAGAAAAGTGTGAAATTGGCCGCAAAAACCTATACTTTAAAAAAACGCCTGTTTAATTTGCTCAGTATGCGGATGGAACAACAGTTGAAACAAAATTTCTTTTTTCAACTGTGTTTGTAATGTGTGAGCAATGCAACGTCTTTTGTAAAGATACAAAACATAAATGATTCCAATAATTGTCGTGTTCTTCATTCATATTTATGTACAGAGTAGTTGTATCTAAAGTGGTTCTAAAATCTAATTTTTGAAGGATTTTCTCCTTTTTGTTGATTTGCAAGATAAGGACGAATGACTCGTTTCAGAGAGTTTCCCTGTATGTGCATGACTACAGACACCTGACTACAAACGTCAATCTTGTACGTATTTGTTTAATATGAGCTCCCATTTTCCGCTCTATTGTGTTTTCATCCAGTATAAATGTCATAATACATCGTAATATACATACCTGTGATCTAGCAAAGTCTTCTGGGGCTTTCCAATTCAGTCCGAAGTCTTCCTTTTTAACAGATATACGCCGACAGCACGACCTCTGTTCCGCCATTTTTCATTCAGAAACATAAAGTGAGCGGAGCTTACTTCAACAGTCTTCAGCACTTGACATGCTTGCTTCGCAGGATTAAAAAAAAATTATACAAATACAATGCTGTTAGCAACAGGCTATCATGGGCGTGTCATGTGCGTCAAAGACAAACTGTTTACATGGCATTGCTCAGTTGAAGACGGCGAAGAAAAAAAAAGAGATAAATACCGTGTACATACTAACATACACTTGAAAGACTTGAATAGTAACATATAAAACAGCAAACTTGTGAATGTACGAAATGCTCTAATTAAGTTCTGACATTGTTCTTTTACGACGCTTTTCTTGAGAACGTGTAAGCCTATGCTAATATTCTAAGGCCGTGCTTGAAATTCCTTTAAGGAATGAACTTTAGACCCTATAAACGGGGTGAATATATTTGAAAATCACTCCTACTATCAAAACTTCTCCATATACATGTTCATTGGTGTGAAAAGGCGTCCTTTTATCTAGACTCAATTTGCCTTCAGTAATAAAACTTTGTTTAACAGCTATGATTAACACAAATTATTTGTTTTAAGACCTAGTTATATTTGGTAAATCTCCATTAAATCAATTGGGGAAGGTGATTATAAAGAATTTCAGATTTGTGTGTTTGTTTGATATGATAACGACATAGTGAACATTTAGTCATGGAACTGATGAAGGCACTTGGGTCTCACACAAGAGGTCCTGGGTTCGATCGTCTTTTAATAGTGCTTACATTTTTGGACAACACGGACAAATTATTTTGCCTAAGTTTTCCCCTCTCGGCTCAGGTGTATAACATGGGTGGTTGGTAATGCTCTGGTAATGATATTTTATTTATTTATTTATTTTATTTCCAGGCAAGATGATAACAATACATAGAAAGAATCACAGGGTTGACAAAATGATTTAACATTAACAGTATGATATTGAGCATCAGCCAATGCCTTGGGATCACCTAAAAGAATTTAAAAATTCTGTCGAGAGGCTCTCCACATTGGCTGGTGCATACATAAAGCAAAATATAAAGATAAGGTGAACATATACATGAATGTGTAACTAAAATTAACCCTCATATTAGGCACATGTGAGGGAGATCAGAAGAAAATACTTTTATGTCATACAATAATTTAAAAATAATCTATTCATACTAAATTTGGTACATGATACATCAATACAGCAAAATATGTGTTCCTATATACGGTAATATACATGTAGATCAATTACTGTTAGGATTATTATTAAAAAAAAGGATTGAAAAAAGAGCTGTTCAAACTATGCATGTATGATAAATGCATGCTAAATGCAGAAAATTGTCTGTTTATACAGTCATATGGATACGGTAATATCGGTAGTTAGCAAAATTGTGTAACATTATTAATATGATTGGAAGTTATCAAAATTATGGAAAATTATTATTGATATGATTGGAAGTTATCAAAATTGAGGAACATTATTATTGATTCATAGAAAAATTAGAAAAACATAGGAATCAAAGTAAAAAGGATGTGATAGAACACATTGATAGAGAACGAGAACGTACATTAAATACGAACTCAATAATAACAACATACGCATTAAGAAATCAATAATACATATCAAAGTGTGAGTTATTCTATGATAGAGAAAAAAGTGTAAAAACAAACTAGTATGCTTCTACAAGGGGAGGCAATTCAAAGAGGAAATTTCGGAGCACATTCAGAAAAGGAAACACATTGGTACCAAGACACAAGTCTCTGTCTTCCTCTGAGAGGTGCTCCCAAAATCTAGGGAAAACATAAAAACAAGAAAATCTCAAGATATTGCATCTTGCCAATTCATGACTGAAAACAAGTGTATGGATTCTTCTGTGACTTGGGACTGATAGCATATATTCAGGCATGTCATAAAGTCTGTATAAGCATTTAATTACAGATGACATTGATAAGTACACAAGTCTGTTATACAGAGGGGGCATGTTTAGGCGAGACAGGCGGATACGTCGGATAAACCCACTGAGCATAGAACATCTGTTAACAACATTTTGAATATGGTCCTTCCAACTCAGATCTCGCGAAAAAGTGAGTCCTAGATATTTATACGACTTAACTACATCTAAGGGATTTCCGTCAGTGGAGTAAACAGTAGTAATTACTTTACGGGATCTAATATGTGCATCACTTTACACTTAGATGAGTTCAGGACCATGCCATTGTCAATACACCACAGAAGTATATTATTCAAGTCATTTTGCAACAAATATGAGTCGTAATTGTCGGTATAAACGTCAAGATACAAAACTGTGTCATCGGCATATTGTGGGAGGGGGGATGAGACAGTGTCAGGTAAGTCGGATGTAAAATAATTAAACAAGATCGGTCCAATAACGAAACCCTGTGGCACATGGAAGGAACTTGTATCCAATCCGATTTTACCCCTTCAAACAAGACACACTGTTGTCGATCTGAGAGGAAAGAACGTATCCAACAAAGCAATTTGCCGCAAACGCCATAATTGTGCAGTTTCTGAATAAGTTTGAAATGATTTACCTTGTCAAAAGCCTTGGACCAGTCCAAGAAAATTGCATCTACTCGTGGCGGCTTGGACTGGTCCAGAGCTTTTGCCTAATTAGAAAAGAGGGTAACGGCTTGTGTTGTACATGACCGCTTCGGGAGGAAACCGTGTGGGGAAACAGGAATGATCTTGTAACTTTGTGAATGACTCAGAATCTTAACCACAATCAGGCGTTCAAGCATTTTACAAGGTATTGAGCAAAGCGATATTGGCCGATAATTTTCAACCCGTTTACGGTCACCGCTCTTGTGTAGCGGAGTCACGTAAGCTAGTCTCCAAGACCTGGGTACCGAACCAAGCTTCAGACTTAAATTGAAGATTTTTGTTAGGATTGGAGTAATAGCAACATCGGCAACGTTTGAGAAAGTTTGGGGATATGCCATCAGGGCCAGGGGACTTGTTAACTTTCAATCTCACTATTTCCCTAAGAACATCTCCCTCACTTATCTCAAAACCTTTCAGAGGGGTCATTCCAAAATGGGACACACAAGACTCATAATCGTCATTCCATGTTTCTGACTGTAGTGCAGAAAAATTTCTTCAAAAAATGATTATTTAAAGCCTGCGCAATCATTGATACAGATTCGACCTGTTCGTCGTTATATGTAAAGGATGATACATTATATTTCTTCCTTTGAGAGTTCACGAAAGACCAGAATCTCTTAGGATCATGAGCCGAATTCAAAGCCAAAAATTGCAGATAATCATTATAAGACTGTTTAGTAAGTCAGTTCATATCCTTGTTCAGTTTTTGAAATTTCTCCCACAATAATCTATTATGTTTATTAGAAATCGCTTTATGATAGGCACGTTTCTTTTTCCGGGAGAGATGGACGATATCTGCGGTGATCCATGGCTTGCGTCGACGACCTTTTGACTGGACAGACGGGACTACATCAATAACGACCGCATGCCACAGCATTGTAAAATTATCCCATGTGACATCAATATCATTTTCATCGACGAAGAGGTCCCATGGAATTGATTGAATTGATCTTTGAAAGTCATGTTTGTCTGCCTTGTGAAATTGCCAAAAATAATTGTCCGCAGGAAGATCACTATTGATATTGATGTAGTTTCCCTGGGTAAATAGGAGTAAATTATTGTCATTATTATTGTGACTATTATTGTTATAGTTTTGTATTATTTTCATTATTATTATTATCATCATCATCATTATCATAATCATCATCATTTCATCATCATTTCATCATCATCATTTGTGTTATTATCAATAGTATTATTTTTAATATTACTAATATTCTATCATTATTATTATTATTATTATTATTATTATTATTATTATTATTATTATTATTAATATTATCATGATTATTATTATCATCATCTTCATCATCACCATCATCATCAGTATTATTATCAAGTGATAACAGAACTTATCCTACACCAATTATGGCCGAAAACTCATATATAACGATGGACACTCGATCTATTCATGCAATAGAACCTACCTTTCACCATAATTACAACTTTTTAATTTCTGAATTTTCGAATCCTTTGGGGAATCAACTTCAGACTCTCTTAAAGGGATGAGTATATTTGAAAATCGTTCTTTCTGTCACGTCGGTATGATGTTCTACATGACTTGTGTAGACGTTGTATGATGTTCTTGGTGTAAAAATATTCAGTCATTCAGTGATAAATGCCTTCAGTAATAAAACGTTGTTTTAAGACCTCAGATGTTGACGAAACCAATTACTTTACGGTTACTGTATTTGCTTTGTCTCCATAAGAATAGATGCAGGAGGCCATTAAAGGGAACTCCTGGTTTTGTGTTTGTTTGTATGATAATATTTTCGAATGGTTTCACATTTAAATTATTTTTCCATCCTCATACAGTGGGGAATTCGTCCTCTTCCGGCACGGTTCTACAAGAGTATTTTCGTTGTCGCCGGGAAAGGGGGTGGGATGGGTGCATTCATTTCCTACACGGGCCTCGCTTTAATTAATTTAAATCAAGAAACATTGTTGGGGCTTAAAGCCCCACTGTACTACTTGTAGCTATTTGCTCCCTCTATATAGAAAACAATGCCTAAGCGGTGCCTGTTGGTCCCCCATGATCCTCTTTTTCTTATGTTAATTGAGAGCTTAGTTGATGAGATAACCACCTGCCAATAGCCACGCTAATCCCTCCAATCCCTCCTGTCCAAACTAGTGCAGAGGGGCTTTAAAGGAAATGTTTGAGTGGCTTGAGTCCTCAAGCCCCCATCTAGAACAGCTACTACCTCACACTGTATGTATACTACTACTACTACTACTACTACTACTACTACTACTACTACTACTTCTACTACTACTACTACTACTTCTACTACTACTACTACTACTACTACTCTACTACTACTACTACTACTACTACTACTACTACTACTACTACTACTACTACTACTACTACTACTTACTACTACTACTTACTACTACTACTACTACTACTACTACTACTTACTACTTACTACTACTACTACTACTACTACTACTTCTACTACTACTACTACTACTACTACTACTACTACTACTACTACTACTTCTAATTATAATAATAATAATTTTGTTTACCCAGGGAGGCCTCATCTGCATCAACGCTGTTCCTTCTGAGGGTCATGCACTTATAATTACCCCAGCAATTTCCAGGTATTACAGGTACCCTTTAACATCTATGTGAAGAGTGGCAAATGTGGATTAACGTCTTTGAAAAAGGACGTTATTTCCGGGCTGGGATTCGAACCGTCATTCCTTGGAATGAGGGTAAAGTGAATAAACCACTATACCACAACACTTTTCAGTATCATCAAAGTACATGAACCTAGCGTTTGTTACCTGGCCCACCATACCTAATAATTAGATCGATGAAGATAAAAAAAAAAAAAGTAAGATCATTACTGACGGGGCCCCAAAATATCGATTTATTTTGTACTATAAATATACTGACCGGCGCGTGGCCATGTTCGTGAAATATGAGGGTAAAAAGTAATTGAAATTGGCAATAAAATCAATTGACTGAGGTTATAGTCTCCCTCAAGATATTTCTTTATAAACGTGATCAATTTTTCGATTATCCTGTGTTTTGTGCCGAAAGAGGGCGAAAACTAGTACACAAAGTTAACGCAATTTCGGCTTTGAACAGACGACAAAAAGTTAAATGAATTTTTAGCCATCTGAATCATTTGAATTTCAGTTGAAGTGGTGATAGCGGTTTCCGTTAAATTAGGCACACTATATGCGGGTATCAGTGCTAAGTTCATTTTTATTTGTTTACTTCTAGATGACAAATTGATGTTAAAGTAAATCACAATTTGTATATAATTCGAATGAGTCGCGAGCTTCATATCAAAAGACGTCTGTTTCGGTATTCTTAAAGTTCGAAAATGATGACTTCTCCTATATACAATTGTGCGAGTTTCTATCGAATCACTGGATAGTTTCATTAGAAGGTTAACTGAAAGCCTTTATTGATGAACTCGTTGTGCAAGAATAGCTCTAAAAATCTTTAAAATAGAATTTTGTCTAGATGTAGAATTATATTTCAAAGAGATGTAAAAAAGGAGGATTATGTCAGCATGCTTCAAATGCTCAAAAGAAATGCAACACTATTTGTTTCATAGCTGAATTCATTTTAATCATCTACGCATAATTTGATATTCTTATTAACTGGCCTTGTATGGGTCTAGTTATTACGAGGCACTGACCGTCATGGAAAGGGGATGTTTGACTGTGTATAAGAAGTGCGAGGGAATAAAGTGACCGTGCGGTTGGGGTAGCTGGGGAATTTATCAACTTTTTCACACCCTCATTTCCCCCTCTCCCATTCTTCCTCTAACAGTTCCTCTCCTTTCCTTCCCTTTATGTTTTGATTTGATTTGGTTTGATTTGTTTTGTTGTTTTGTTTCGTTTCGCTTTATTTTTGTTTGTTTATGTTTGTCTGTTTGGCTGAGATTTTTGTTGTTGCTAATGCAATCGCAGCTACCTCAGTGATCCTATTTTGTGTTTCGAAAGGAACGGGTAGTACCAAAATTTCTACAGTTATTAATGAAACTTTAATTGTTTGAAACTATACATGTACATCATCACGTTGTAAAACAGAGGCACGTACAAGTTAACAGTAAAATAAAATGAATATCAAAGGCATCGATGGTGTTAAAAAAGACCCGATTGTTTTAAGGGCATCGTTTAACAATGTTTAATCTGAGATGCACGTCCCTACGTGTTATCACTGTCTGTGATATGGTGTAATATTGAAGCCCTAACAAAATCGCCATGACAGTTTGCAAGCTGTAATATTTATCGTAAAAGCAACCAACCTCATATTCTCTGAAACTAGTTAGATGACGCAAAACAATTGTTCTCTCAACCAATAGCAGTTTAGTATCACCTTTTAGTGACGTTTTATTTTCATATTTTGTACATGAGCAGAAAGTGAAGAAAGAAAAAAAAACACTGGATATTTTTAGTCCATTTCTGTTCCAGTATAATGTGCCGTTCATACATAATAGTGATTTAATTGAAAAAGAGTATTGAGGTCTCTAAAAATGGCAACGCAATGTGAAACTTATCTCTTTTTTTAAATATGAAAGAGTGGAAAATATAAATAATTATGGCATTTTTGAGAAGGAAAACCTGATTCAATTTAATAGATCTGTAAATATCTCTGAACTGCTATGGGTTGAACGAATTCACCGATACAGAATTTGTTAATAAAAAGGACACGCTTGTAGCCTTGAAAATGGTATATGGACAAGCTATTGTATACGACGGACTAGGATTATAGACTTCTACATGCTCGAAAATGCAGGCGTCAAACTCTGTCATTGACCGCTACGTCACAGCTATTGGGCAATATAGCAAAATATTGTCTGGACAGTAGATTTTTTTTCGCGTAAAAACAGGACGCTATAAAGTGCAGATAAAAAACAATGGTACAGTAAACATTGTATAGGCACAATAATACACGGGTACTACAAAGATTCTTTCATTTGTAAAACAAATCTCCACACAAGTCACATGTTCAGATTCCTGAAGGCAAATAGCTTTTTTTTTAAATAACGCAGAATGCGGTTTACGCGAACTAATTTTGGTCAGCAAATTGGCATTAAACAAACAGCTTAATGCATCATGGATACGAACACGATTTCCTGCCTTTCAATGGCAATGCTGTGAACCTTGATTACAATTCCATATTTAACTGGAAGTACTGGACCCGGGTACTGGGTCATGCAGTGTTAAATAATACAACAAAAATATATGTTGACCTACGATCATATACCCCCGTCATGCACATGAGACTAACACCAGATCGACTACAGACCGAACAAACAATTGCATGATACCTCAGTCACACCGCCAAACCGACTTCAGCCCGATTCCAAACCGATCTTAGGTCTGTTATCGGTCCCGGTATCGGCCTCGTCGGTGCGACTCAGGTATAACCGCCTATGGCCAATGGCCAAATACCGGTCGGTTTGGAGTCACACACCCACACACACACACAAGCACACTCAAAAGAAAAAGTAAAGGTGATTGAGTGTGACACGTATTTTCATCTGTAAAAGCAATAACATTAAGAGTGCGTACAGGTCACGAATATACTCTATAGATAGAACCAAAGTTCAATCTAGGAGGTTAAGCAGAGGCAAGTCTTGGGACTATTCAACACAGTCTTACAATAATTCTATCTATCGTCCACCTTTGCTTTGGACGATGTTCATTCTAGTTGTCTCCGCCATTGTCCTGGGCTGTAATCTTGCCCCATTCCACGCAAGCGCTCAGGCTCCTATTCCAGAGAGTCCCCCTGGATTCGTTTACAAGTCCACCTCACCTGATGTCCCCATCGTGTTGGAGGCCTGGGTCGATTTGGTCTGTCCAGATGCTAAACGGGCCTGGCTGACGTACCAGGAGGTGGCTGACCATTATGGGACCGATACAGTGAGGTTTTCAGCCCTCATGTTCCCTCTTCCCTATGATAGGGCTGCCATGAAGGCATCACAGGTGAGTGTAGACTCGACAGACTTTAATATAAATATTGGGCTTTGATGAGTAGTTTCAAAGAGTGACATTTTCTATAGAACAAACATGTACATTTAAGAAAATTAATCTAAAAAAGAATATAACCTTACTTTACGAAAGTGAATATTAAAACACCAAAATGTAATAAAATGAATCTTTAATAGAAAGAATATAGGCCTTACCTTACTTTACGAAAGTGAATATTAAAACACAAAAAGACGACATCACATTAAAAAATAATGAAACTTTGACTAAAATCACACCGGATATTACAAATTTGACTATTTGTTGTTTATATACGATTGATTTTACACTAATTGATATGGAAAGCATTACTAGGTGATCTGGATTTTTTTTTTAAACCGCAGTGAATTAAGCTCAAATTAAAGACATGTTGTATTGTATTGTATTGGTTTATCGAGAAGAAGAAAAAAAAACATCGAACATGCAGCTAGTAGCTGTTGATGTTAAAATTTTTCTTTTTGTTGAAAAAATGAGAATCTCATTACAAAATGTATTTGCAGTAACTGCGGGTGAGAAAAATTGACAGAATTTGGATAATGACAATTTTCAACGAGCACAAGCTGTATTGTGATAGATCTATGAAGGACGTCAATGTTCAACAATCGGAAGATCACTTTGTCAGTGTTTCGAAGTTGATGACGAGATGACCTTGCAGCTTGGAGCCAATTGCGAAAGTTGTTGAACAATTGAGAGGAAAGCTTCCTGCACAGTTGATATCTGCAAGCCTTTAGAGAGACTTAGTTGCACATGCTTAAAGCTTCGTCGTACGACTCATACTGTAAACATAGAATCATAGATTCATAGAAGCAGATTTGCGAGAAAATTAGGAAGAAGAAAGAAGCAGATTAGTTAGAATTTATTACGAAAAAAAATATCTGAATGTTTGCATTTTAACTAATCAAACACAAATTGGCAACTCTGTGACACTTTTGAGGTATCATATGATATCATATTATTACTATGATTATTACAGAAGAAAGAAAAGAAAGAAAAGAAAAAAGAAAATGGAATGAGATAGAGAGGGAAATTCATAATTACGTGAGAATAAAATGACGCACATTCCCTCCACACCATCTCTGTTCACTCGGTCGCCCTCAAATTTCATTTGCTAAGATCAGTGCCTCCTTATCACTGGGTGACAACATATCACTGGGAGACAGCATGGAAACCCTTCACCTCGGACTTGTTTCTTTTCATTACGTACTAATTAAGAGTACTTGCATTAATTTCTTTCTGATTTATATTTCGTTATAATGCGAAAACTCTGCTTTATGGACAATAGGCTATAATGTAAGAATCTCTGTTTTGGCACTGTTATGCATTTGGACCTTTGTTTTTCCCTTTCAAGATGGGGGTATGCATGTACCTCGTTTTCTCTAGATACGCCACTATTGCCCCATGGGGTGTTTCACAAAGACTAAGATCGACTTTAAGTTGGACTTAAGTATAGCAGGCCGTTCATGCCATTGTTTGCTATCATTATTTACTGGCATTGGTCTCTCAAGGGACGTACAAATCATGGTAAAAATCTACAAAACTTACATTTTTTGATAATTCATTATTGAAGGAAAAAATATTATCTAAAGATCATAATGGTGAGAGCAAACAATGACACGAACGGCCTGTTATACTTAAGTCCAACTTAAAGTCGATCTTAGTCTTTGTGAAACACCCCCTGGACATTGTTAAGGAAATTTAGGCTGTTATTTCATCTCCTCCTCATCTTATCTTCCATCTTTTCATAAAGATAGGTTGCATATCAGGTTGTAAGACAATGTTTTGACATCATTGTTTCTTCTTCTATTTTTAAGATAGTAATTGAGTTCCATTTTCTCTCAATTTCAGGTGCTAGTAGGTATACTCATAGCATTAGGATTTGTGTACATGACTTGATTTCTTTCGAAAAGATTTTCTAAAACTTTGTAAAGCTAAAAAAGAAATCCCTTTAAATTTGTTATATCGATTGTGTGTTTCGTTTTAGGGATCATTTGTCGCCAGAGATATGAACCCCGCCTTGGTCTATGCGTGGTTTGATAATGTCTTCGACAAACAAGTCGTACTTTATGACACAGCTATCTACGACAAAACAGATGAATTCATTGATGAGTAAGTATACCTGACCAGCGTTTGGATGTTGTTCTCCAGTTGGTGGAGATGTTGTGGTCTAGCAGATAAGTCACAGGACTGTGAAGCACAAGGTACGGGATTCGAATCCCAGTCGCAGCGCTACTGTCCTTTGGCTAATAATAGTAGTAGTAATAGTAAGAATAACAGTAATAATAATGATGATATTAGTATTATGTTCATTATTATTATTATTACTATTACTATTTCTAGCATTATCACTATTAATATTATAATTAACGGGAAGGCATAGGGAATGTCGGAGACCTAGTTTATTCAATTCAATCAGGATTTTTCTTTGTACCAGTTGATGTGCCTTATGTGTCTGTTAATGTCATTGTTACTTAAAATTTAGATTGATTTGCCTATTTTGATTCTTCATGCGAGTAAAGTTGTTTTAGAGATCATTTCACCGCTTTACTGAAGTATGAAGAATTGCGAAAACTTTCCTTCTTTAATAACAATGGCAGATGCATTAGTGAGAAAAAATATAACATGGGGATTGATGAAGTAAAAATTGAGATTTCCTCAGTTGAAATTTTATATTATATGGAATTATCATGATCATTGTTGATTGTCTTTTTTAACAACATGGAAGTATGCAGAGTATACGTTAAGTTTTGCTTATAAAAGAATCGTCGAGTGAAATATACAGTTATCACTTTGTTTTATCATTTAACGAGGGAGCGCTGTTGTAGCAATGTAGGAGCATATTGGTATAACATACCAGAGGTCCCAGGTTTGATCCTTTCTTGGTGCTTACATTCTTAGACAAGGTGTGTGCCCCCATTGTCCCTCTCAATCCAGGAGAATCAAATGGTTACCTTGCCATGCTGGAGGTAAGAATAATAGCAGGGCCTGCAAGAAAAGCAGCTTTGATACTGATGTGAATAGGCCTACCGTACGCCCAAACTATAACTATCATTATCTCCTGTTAGAACTTTGGCAACTTGGGCATCTGAGGTTGGTTACGACAAAGATGAATTTCAGACCCGTTTGAACAGAACCGACCCAGCTCATTCACAAGCCAGAGTCGAGTTCAAATATGGAGCTACACGTAAGTACAATGCCCAAAATAATGTATTTTATGCTTGTCGGAAAAATATTGTTCCTACTATTTTGCAAAATCCAGGGTCTTTTATCTTTTGTTTCTGCTAAAATTTATAGCGCGTTCGACGGCAGACACGATCCCCTGGCCATATTTGGCCCAGTCACCAAATCCATCCGGTTCATTTGATGCTTTTTCACGAAAAACATGGGCACCACTAAAATTGAATCAAGGGGCTATCACGAGGCAGCCTCGACTTTTTACGCGGCTTGTTTGTGGCCGGCCGATTATCATTTGATAATCTGTGCTCTTCTAATGAGCTCAAAACTTAATGTTGTAGCGTAATAATGAATGTACCTCACTGTATATTATGTTAAAGATAATGGCGGTTTGGATCAATAACCAATAACAAAGATTAACCAATGATAAAAAACAACGAACAGATAAAAATCACCTCAACCATTTTGACACTCTTTACGAAATGACGAACATACCGTCATACCGGACAAAAGTGTCTTAGTGCAGACGTTTGTTGTCGCATCAATTTCAGTGATATTGGAAGACACATTGGTAGAATTATGAATTACCCCTCCCTTCAATTTTGTATTACGTAAAAATATTTGCCATTTCATCGATTGGTATAGGTGGAGTATTCGGGACGCCACAAACCTATGTCAATGGTGCCGTGGTCTATTCTGATCCTTCCTGGACTCTGGCGGACTGGAGGAACATCATAGATCCACTGATCTCAGGAAACAGGTTAGTTAGTTACATGGCGAATGGCAACACTCAATGCCACAAAGACTAACACCAACAGCGATCTTAGTGATATTATTAATGACAACAAAAAAAGTGGCGGATCCGGGGGAATAGAGGCACGTGCCCCTTCTTCACAGCCTTAAAAGAAGGTAAAAAAAGGTACACAACGTATGGGCTGATGACTCGTTTCTATTGTCGGAGAACTTTTTAACCAAAAACCTGATGATGATTATTATTATTATTTATTTATTTTTGTTTGGGGGGAGGGGGGTTGTCACAGAATCTTAGGACTTGTGCCCCATCCCCTCACAGAGAATCCTTGATCTGCCACTCTCATGGATCTATCCATTTCAGATCGATCTTTCTTTATCGAAAACAGGATTGATAAGAGAGCAAGTATCAGCCACCCTCCGTGTAAACCACGAACCCCAATGATCCATTGAAGATCTGATTTATGTGTAAATCGCCTTCGATCATTTGTAATGTTTACATTTCCTTGAGATATCCGATTATATAGGAGTGGATTATGTGCTTCGCTCAAAGTGTGGCCAATTCTAGATATCTGATTAGTTAAAACTGTCGTCAATGACATTCAATATTTCCATAATTACAGTTCCAGTACCGATCGGGGCTTCCGATGGCGTAACTTCACGTTGATATCCGAGCTTATTTTTAACGGGATTTCCATTTGTCCGACCATCTTTGTGATATTTACTCATGTCCTGTTGTACTGAGGTACTGCGGGGGTCTTTCCAGTGACGTACTACACTGGGTCTTTTTAAGGGATAAGTCAATCGGAACGAAGTGCCTGTCAAGGAAGATGCTTTTAATATGTCATTACTCGCATGGCATCGCAGCCTAAAGGTTCTGCAAACAAAAATATATTATTCTCGTTCACCTCCAACGAAAATTAATAAATACAAACGTTTATGTGTGGAAAATGCTTTTCCAAATCTTTAATCCAGGGTCCGACGTCGTACTTGTTTCTAACATGAGCTTGTCAATGGGCTAGGGTGTCAGATGGTAGCATTTTTAAGTTAGGGCGTAGATCTAGTCATTAAACTATTCATTTAGATTACACCATCGTGAACATAAAGGCAAGGGGGAAAGGGATTAGTGCTTAATATATGCGACTATATATGCAAGTATCATGCTACACGCTCACAAATAAATAGGTCTCTCAGTGATAAAAATGTCAAAGTTTAAAGGTTGCAAAATGTTTTGCGCTGCTAGAGCAACTCAAATAATAACACAATAGTGTTGGTTAAAATATCAAGCACGTTCCATTTCCTGAAGTTCAATGTTTTAATCTATATAGGACGCAAGGTATTAAAGGGAATGAATAAATATTTTCAATATTATGGAATTGAAGATATTTTGAGTTTGGAAAGTAAACTAATGAGAAAGGGTCATCCATTTTGGAAAGACATTTATCTACATTTGCCACTCTCTACCCAGGTGTGAAGGAATTCCTTGACTGCTGTCAGCACCGAAAATCGATAGCCTACTGCCTAGCTAGCAGAGCCATTGAAATATTGGGGCGCCTTGTGCACCTTACGTAGTGGATATGTGCGCTTTAAGATATTTAATATTATTATCATTAATATTATTATTATTATTATTTGATCGACCACCCATGAGGCTGAAGGCCCATGAGACCGACATTTCACTAGACCGACACTAGGCACGTGACACGAGCAATTATATTGCAAAATCAATTTTCTTCGGAATGAACATTGCAGTATCACCCTATATAAAATAAATATTTCCCATCCCTTTAATATTATGCAAAAAAATTATGTCATTGTAAATATATTATTGTTATTACAAAATATGACATGCATATGATATCAAAATTATAATCTTTCATGATATCATCGAATTTTCATTTCGTGATTTTTCCTCTCTTTTTGTGCAGGGTTAACTCTCTTTCTGGCAACATGATTCCTGTTTGGCTAAGTGTGTCCCTAGCATTTGTACTCCGGAAGTAAATCAAGATCAAGACCAGAGGTCTACTTTATGTGATGAAATTATGATTTTCAAAATTATGCATTTTGCGTTCCGGGCCTTACATTTTTGTGTCAATACAAAGTTACTTTACCAGGTTAGTGTCAGATGTTTGTCAAATGTTCAAGAAATCGTGTTCAAAAGCAAATAGTAACATAGGAGTTGGATATATAGAGTAGTACATTGGACGTTGGAATCCAAATAACTATAAATTTACCACTTATAATGTCAGTAATGCCAAATATATTACTAGTGATATTGTTTTCATGTCAGTGTACCAATTGTTTGGTGGGGAACTTCAATATCCTGTAGAAGAAGATTGTATGTTGTCTAACCATGTTTAGTTGCCATTTGTAAATTATCATCCACAGAAAAACAATAACTTGCACTATCCCTTGCTTTTTCCAAATCAGCTTACGAACAATAAATTTAGCAGCAAATCAACTTGGATATCAAACCTGAACGATATTAACAAAGATATATTGCCAAACATAAGACACAACTGTTGAAAGTTGGAGATGTTTCTGCCATTTCCATGATAATTATGGGTCAGCTATCTTTTCGGCTAATCGCAGCCTGTTAAATACTATACAAATAATGAATGCTTTTGAGTTCAATAGTGCGAATATTTTCATTCGTTGAAAGATTAACGTTCTATTCAGTGAGGCGTCAGCCGAGTTGAATAGAATTAACGTTAATCTTTCAACGAATGAAAATATTCGCACTATTGAACGAATGAAAAACTTTCATTATTTGTTTTATACAACATCTTTCAACAAATTATGCTTTGCTCCTAAACTGAAGATGGAGTCAGGCCTTCTCGGTTACATTCAGATTGCCTTCGCGTCAGATGCGCGCAGCTAATATAACAATGGGATACGTGCAGGGCAGAGAAGTACGTACGCGCCGCAGTCTGCATATATATAACCAAAAATGCACGCTCGCTGAATAGTACTACGGCGAATAGTACCAAAAATGCACGCCCGCGTTCAATAGTATATATATATATATTGAATATCATGTGACCAACAATCCTCCAATCAAATGACAGGGATTTACTTAGGTGTTGTATAAAATATGTTATGAAGATCGGGCGTCATTTTGTTCATTATATTATAAGGGCGTGCGTAGCTCTACCGACAGCCTTTCATACATGGAGTGACACTTAACATCCATGTTGAAAGCAAGATGGCGTTAGAAACCGACCCATGCACGTATACCCAAGTCACATCAACGTGACCGACACCAGACCGACTACAGACAGTCAGACATAACTTCGGAAAACCGAGCAGAGCCACAAACTTGGAAAACGGCAAAAAGTGCAAAGTGAATATAGAGACCTCAAATGGCAAACGTATGAATTAAATATATCCACACCAATACAAAAAAATATATATCAACAGCAAAAAAGCTGAAAAGCTGAAAAGCAGAAAAGCAGAAAATCAACAGCGTTTCAGGTTGTCTTTGGAAGATGTTTCCAAATGCCTTTTTACACACTGCCACGGACTGAACGATGAGGGCACTATATTCAATGTGCGTTATGCGCTGTTTTCGAAGTATTTTGGCTGTACTCGGTTTTCCGAAGTTGTGTCTGGCTGACAGACGGAATAAACGAATATATTATACACCCAGTGATCAAACGTCAGTCCATTTAGACTCGGTCTTGAGTTGGTTTGCCGGTTTGATTGAGGTATTATAAATCAGTCACACCGACTCCACACCGCGACTCCAAACAGACCTACTCTAATTGGCCATTTTGGGATAACGTGCTTTCTTGTTCATTTTGTTTAATATATCGGTCTCGTGTCAATCTTAGTGGTGTGATCGACCGAGGTATCGAATTCCCACATCCAAACCTCGAGACATTTAACCCTTTTTTCTCATGTTTCTTTGCACACGACGTAACTAAATTTAACGTTTTTGTTTCTTCTTTTTTATTTTTGTTTATACGTATTTAACCATTTTTACTTTAACGTATTTGAATTGAAGGTTAGCATTAATTTAATTTATGCATAACTGTTTGCGCATTATATGCATTATCCACTATCTGGCGTTACTGCATACGATAAACCCTTAGGGTAGTTCTCTTCATATTAACTTTGTTTACACAATGCATTGCTGTCTTCAGGTTATCTAAATTACATGAATGGATATATAATATGTTTGATAAAAATACGTAAGAATAAATCAGTCATCTTACCTGTGTTATGGTCATTTTAATTGTACTTTTTACTTCAAGGATGTGTTTGAGTGATGTAAGCTGATGAGCCATGTCGAAGTGCAAAATTTGAGGTAGAATAGATCGGTTTACTAACATGAAGGCTTGCCCAACATCAGCCATGTTCACACGGGGGTTTCCTAGTTGGCGTAAGTTAATCCCTGCAGCAGTAAATATCCCATAAATATTTGACTTTCACCATTAGTTGTCCATACCCTCTTACTCGGAATAACTTGCCACGATTAAGTTAACACGACCTTCCACCGAGCGACCCAGTCTTACTCAGTGTATCTCCTGGAAGTCAGAGGCGGATCCAGGATTTTCCAAAAGGGGGCGGGGCGGGCGTGAATGGTACGAAATTGCGAGTGCGAAGCCTTTACGGTGTGGTGTGGGAACCTTAAGATGCTTTATGGAACATTCTGAGGCATTTCTGAATTAGTAAACTGAACATTTATGTGGATTCTTTTTTCTTTTCTTTTTTGGAAGGTAAAGGGGGCGTGCCCCCCACGCCATCTGAATCCGCCCCTGGAAGTGTTGGCGCCCGCACTAGTCGACCTCAACCCACTTTCCGCATCTTAACCGCGCGAAATAGAAGGGTCACAGATACCCCCAGTGCCAAGTGAGAGCATTCACACGGTCAACTTACCCTACCCTCTAGCCGCCCGCCCCCCACTCAGGGGTCGGAGGGACCGCATTCGTGCTCCCAAAATGTCCAGTAAAGGGGTACTTTTCACGAGACAAAGTCCGGCTTTCAAAGGGAGGGAACATGCATACGCGTACCCTAAATAACACTGAGTGGGGGGCGTGCGAGTGGGTGATGTGTATGTGTGTAAGGTTTCATATAGCCAGCTTTCCTATGTACATGCAGTCTTCCGCTGGTTTATAGTTTCGGGAACGATGGTGTGTGTGGGGGAGGGGGGGGGGGGCTATCCCCAGTTTCAGTACTATGTATGAATATTTTTGTCTACTACCGGTTCGGTTCTGATGAGTTGAGTATACATCACTGCACATCAAAACATGTGTCATCATCATTACAAAATGTAGTCGTTGCAAAAGGTCTGGTCCAGGATTGTATTTCCGGATACGATTGTGTACAATCTGAACCATCTTCTTTCGCACACTGGTCGTGACATCAGCAAAGTTGTCATTTCATCCCTTCGCTATTTTCACTGATTATTGGTTGCTCACAATTGCTTTCCATGGCAATGCTTTTAAAGATAAAGACCAGTTCTGGTCATGCGATTTCATTGTGAAAGAAACGTTGTGGAATCGATCAGAAAAGGTTGATCATCTAGCATATAAGTATTAGTGTGTACTGCAAGGTTCTGGAATCATCAAAATGATAAGAAATTTGACCCAGTCTTGGTAAAGTTACAAGCACTGTACACAGAAAGATGTATATGGGACTATTTGGTCCCAATAGATATAATAATTTACCAAATATATCAATTAGTAGGCGGTTTCCCGACTTTCCCGGCAAAATTTGTATCATCACGTATTAGTCAAAACATATTCTTTAACATGATTGGTAATGAGAGCTTCCATTTCATTTTTTTGAGAGAGGGGCGTTTCCAAAACTGGGCTTTAACTTTAAAATGTCTTTACTGGGTATTGCCTTTATATCAAACAGAGGCTTCAATGCATAGGCGCCGGAAGTGGGGTCAGGGAGGGGGTCGCCCCAAAAAAAAAAAAGCGGGGGCAAACGCATTTTCGCCCCCCAAAAAAGCCACCCCCCCCCCGAAAAAATCGGCAGTAAAGGAGTAAGAACGGTTTGTATTTTTTAACTAAAAATAAAATAAAAAGTAATAAAAACAACCTGAATTAAATCACATAGAAATTATATTGCATTCAAAGAAAAGGAGAGTAAACAGGGATTAAATTTCCTAACTTGTCGTATGCCCCTATATTTGTTAATGGAGGATTTTATAATAGCGGTACGCGCATATCGTGGAAATATTGTAAGAGGATGGGAAAGCATGTGTGTTTTTTATTATAGGGGTGAGAAGACATGAGCCTCTGAACACTGGCGTACTGATGGGGGTGGGGGCAGATGCACCAAAATAAAAATCAAACGTGGTTTATTTCTAATTCGATACCAGCGATTTACTAAATTAAATTTTGCTGAAGAAAGAAAGAGAGAAAGAAAAAATAAGTGACCTGCCAGTGTCACAAATGAGGTATCAAAATATGCTAATCTGACCGTAATTAAATGACTAAAACACCTGGGCTTACGGGGGCTGTGCCCGGGACCCCACAAATGGCCCTAAGGAGGGGCCTCGGGCCCCCTCCTGGATCCGCCTGTGGCTCAGCCCCCTAGACCCCCCGCAAATTAGTGACCTGCTAGTGTCACAAATAAGGTATACGATCAAAATATGCTCATCTGACCATAAATAAATGCCTAAAACCCCAGAGCTTCATGGGACTCAGCCCCTGGACCCCCCGCAAATTAGTGACCTGCCAGTGTCAGAAATAAGGTATCAAAATATGCTCATCTGACGGTAATTAAACGCCTAGAACCCCTGAGCTTCATGGGGCTCAGCCCTCTGGCCCCCCGCAAATTAGTAACCTGCCAGTGTCACAAATAAGGTATCAAAATATGCTCATCTGACCGTAATTAGATGCCTAAAACCCCTGAGCTTCCGGGGGCCCTAAGACGGGCCCCTGAGTGCTCATCTGACTATAATTAAATGTCTATAACCCCTGAGCTTCAGGGGGCTCAGCCCCATGGACCCCCCGCAAATTAGTGACCTGCCAGTTTCACAAATAATGTATAAAAATATGCTCATATGACCATAATTAAATGCCTAAAATCCCTGAGCTTCCGGGGGCCCTAAGGCGGGCCCCTGAGTGCTCATCTGACTATAATTAAATGTCTGAAACCCCGAACTTCAGGGGGCTCAGCCCCCTGGACCCCACGCTAATTAATGACCTGCCAGTGTCACAAATAGGTTATCTAAATATGCTTTTCTGACCGTAATTTAATGCCTAAATCCCCTGAGCTCCGCCCTTGCTCCACTCGCTACGGTCTACCTGGTCGTAATACTTCACTTTGAAAAACGTTCCGCGGGGCCTGCATGTAACATGTAAGAGTGGTGGTGATGCAGATTTTTCTTCTGCCGGCAAACTGTTTTTGTTCATTACGCCACTGCCCCTGAAAGGTGAGCCCCTGAATGTTTGCCACCCCCTCCCCAATCCTAAACTGCTTCCGGCGCGCCTGCTTTCATGTACAGCCCATTTTTTCTTTTACGACAAGCACATAGTAATGGCATACTAATATCGAATTTTACTTCTACCGCTTATCTGTTCTCATGGTACTAAGAAGTTCGTTACTCTTTATTAGAGATAAGAAATTTGATGAATCATTCTAAACAAAAAGTTCCATTATCTTCCAATGATGTGGGTCAATGTCAAGTGTTGCCATATCGTTATATTTAAACAAATAAGATATAACGCACGGGGGAAAGGTCATAATACTAGCCATGGGACAGAAAGTATTTGCAAAAATTGTTTAAACAAAAAAACTGGACATGAACAATGAACCCTTATCTTTACCACACCAGCTGACTTCTTATTCCATTATGTATGTTTGTCTGTATCTAAGACACAATTACATAAAGCAAATTGACCTACTTGAATTTTATATTACCGGTCTTTATTGCTATTCCCAGCATTTACTTAACTATAGATATTGTACTTTGACACGATAATGACGTATGCAATATGAAAAGATGCAAATGATCAAGGTCAAATGCTTTAAAGTGAGGGAGTCACATCTCATTTATGAGATAAGGGAAGGTAAGAGATTAGATCACCCAAGATTCTCTGACTAAGACAGATCTAGAAGAGCAGGAGTGGAAGACAACATAACTTTATCAAGATAGTTGACTAATATTTTCCAATATGCGTCTCTTGGTTGTTGTTCTCGTTAGCAGTCTCATGATTGAGTACGTGGTCGCTCAGGCACCTATCCCTGATCGACCACCAGGCTTCGTCTACAAACCTGCCCCTGAGGCTCCCGTAGTCTTGGAGGCATGGGTGGACCTCATCTGCCCAGATTCTAAAAATGCTTGGTTGACCTATCAAGCAGTAGCCGATCATTATGGACCTGAGAAGGTTCGGTTCTCGGCTCTCATGTTCCCGCTTCCTTACCATCGGTCCGCCATGATGGCTGCACAGGTAGGATAATCCTTACATTTTCTTTTAGTTTAATCATTTCTTAAAGCCCTCTTAGAGTGATGGGATGATTGTTGGATTTATTTTTCTGGAGGCGGTTGTGGTGAAAGGTTTAAAGCCCCTCTAACGTGGCCGGAGCCCCAAATTTGCCAAAAATTTGATGGCAAAATTTCACTTAAATTGTATCATAATGTGAAAGAAGATGTCATTTAAGACACACTTCTGCAAAGATATCCCCCCCCAAAAGGGTTTGAAGACAAATATTGATAAAAAGATACATAATTTGGGTTTTCTGTTGTACGCAGAAAACCTAAATTTGGTATTCTTTCAGCAATATTCGACTTCAAACACATTTTGTTTTTAAAAATCCTTGCAGAAATTCTTGTCTTGTGAATAAGTCTTTCATTGCCAGAAATGTATTCCGAGCAATTTCTAGTCTCCTTTTTTATTTCTGCTTCGCATCTGGCATCATCTGTGATATTTTGTCCTAAGTAGATGTAATTACTGACCTGCTCAATGATATGTCCATCGAGTTTCAAACCGATTCTAGGCTTATTCTCTGTTCTACTAAAAATCATAGACTTAATTTTCTTGACATTCATGCGTAGACCAAACTCTTCACTTTTGACTTTTACAATATCTCGTAAATGTTGTAATCTGCAACCATCTCTTATACAGGCCGCATTTGTAGCGAACGAACTTAACCCCGAACTGACATATGCATTTTTCGACAATGCCTTCTCAAAACAACCAGCTCTCTCAGATGATTCTATCTTTGACCAAACACAAGCCTACGTCCAAGAGTAAGATACCATCTTGTTTCTTTGGTACCATAATTCTGGAGTAAGAGAGTAGTGAAATGAAGTTGGATATCGCATATAGGATAACCATTATAAAATAATCATCATCTAAAAATGAAATGGGGCAAGCAATCTGTATCCCAAATAATTGAGTAAAACGTACAGCATAAAAGTGGTGCTGACAAATCAAAAAGATACATTTTAAATGTTGAATCCATTAAGATTAAAAATTATCATGTAATTGAGAAAAAGAGATAGAGAAGGGGAGGGAGATGGAGAGAAAGAGAGAGGGAGCGATAGAGAGAGAGAGGGAGAGATGATGAAAGATATATATGTATAAACAATGGTAGCATTTGTAAGCATAGGGGCACTTACTCCCCTACAAATATTTTGAAAATTGATTGACAAGAATATGATTTACAGACTTTACAGAATGACCCACACTGCCTGCTATTATCAGATAAGTTGTTATAATTGGATCGATAATAGGTCTTAAATTGATAAGGAAGTAGATTTCTTCAACATTTTTGTATTGATTTGTCATCATTGTTATGCCTTTCTCGTGACCACTTTACCATAGGTTTTTTTGTTTAATGTATCACACGGATATTTTATCTGCAAATTATCTTCGAACATCAGTAATTTTGTTTGTACTTCAAACCCGATTTATTGGTGTCAAGTAATTTGCAATGAAAACACGAACTTATTTGCAATGGCATTTCCCCTAATATTTTGTCATGTGATTCTCAGGCGTACACGAAATTGCCGTTGACGTTTTTCAAACGAAGAAAACAGCTCGAAGAGAATCGCCACCAATAAACCCAAATTTTAAGTTCCAAAACACATCTACAAGATGACTGCCAGTGGCGTCGAAGAGGGCCCTAAAAGGGCATCGGCGTCATTGGCGGCTAGTAATGATCATAATACTAATAATAAAAGTAATGATAATAATGATGCTAAATATACTACTCATTGCGGATGTAGTATCGAAAATATTATCGCTAGTGATATTCGTTTGTCTCGCAATGTATGGTCAATAAGGGATCTAAAAGATCACGACGTTTCGTGCGCCGCTGCGACACCTGACGAAGTGTTGCAGCGGCGCATGAAACGTCGTGATCTTTTATATCCCTTATTGACCATACTTTGCGAGACAAACGAATATCACTAGCGATATTATGTTCGATAATAATAATGATGATGATAGTAATTGAAATAATATTCTTGTTTCAACAGGGTAGCCTAATGAGTATTAATACTGTTCTTCTTGAGGGCCCTGCAATCACGATTACCCCGGTTTGAGCTGAGCTACCATAACAGGCGCTCAAGCATTCAAAGAATATCGTTTTACATCTACTACACCTGAGTGGAGAGTGGATAATGTAGACGATGCAAAAGGAAATTAGTGCCGTAGCGGGACTCGAACATGGAATCTTTTCATTCACAGTCCAGCTACATATCCACTAGACCATTACTAATCTACTGGTATTATTAGGCGGATGATAAATATGTGAGGGAACAAGCGTGCAATATAACAAACACTTTTTTTTACACAGTATATCGAGTACAAACTCACTGGGGATGTCAACGAGAGAGAGAGAGAGATATAAGAGAGAGGGGAAAAACAAGACGTGAGATCGCAAAGACCATTGATTTTTATAACAAATATTGACGTGCGGCCTCGGTCGCTTTGCCCTTCGTATATATATAACATCCCTCAAGTAAATTCCGAACTTGTTGGTTCATATATTTTGTTTTAGTAGACTCCAGAGCTTTCGATATTAGTATTATAATAATAAATACACACATGGTAATAACGATAACAATGATAATAATATGTCCTGTTTACTCAGGGTAAACTCATACGTATTGTCACTGTTGTCCCTGAGGGCCTTGCATGCCTGCAATCATACCATATCCACATAGTAAAGTGCAATCACTTTGTCCCATGCCATTGCCCTTTCCAAAACTTGCATGTATGTTTTAAACACTTTGTAATATGATGTGGAGGTGTCGTGGTATAGTGGTTCATACACTTGACTCCCAATCAAAGGGTTGGAGGTTCGAATCCCAGCCTTGCACTAACGTCCTTGGGCAAGACGTTAATCCCAATTTGCCACTCTCCGCCCAGGTTTGAATGGGTACCTGGCAATTGCTGGAGTAATAATGAGTGCATTATTAACATTGATGTGGCTACCCTTGGTAAATAAGACCCAATTGTCATGATCATTATTATCAATATTTTTGTTATTATAATTATTATTATTATTGTAATCATTATCAATACTATTATTCTACTTCTACGTCTAATTCTTCTTATTCTACTTCTTATTCTTCTCCTTCTTATATAATATATTTTTAATAACTATTCTTCTTCTTGTTCTTTGTCTTCTTCTTTTTCTTCTTCTTCTTCTTCTCCTTTTCTTCTTCTTATTATTATTCCAATATTAATTTCATTATTATTTTTTCAGGACTTTGGCAGCCTGGGCCGGAGAAGTTGGGTATGACCAAACTGAATTTGCTACTCGCCTCGCAAGGAGTGATGATACCCAATGGTTAGCAAGGGTGGAGTTCAAGTATGGCGGCACACGTATGTATTCCAATGAAGTTTATAATGTTAACAACATCTTTTAAAACAATACAGTATTATCATATTCACAATCAGGCGAGCATGAAGTTGTAGGGATGCGACATGTTGAACTTGAATTAAATGCAGGGCCCTTATTAGGGAGAAAGTATTAATACTGATGAGGCTACCTAGGCTACTAAGTAGTAGTAGTATAAGTGTGAGTAGTTGCAGCAGCAGCAGCAGTAATAGTAGTAGTATTAGTAGTAGTAGTAGTAGTAGTAGTAGTAGTAGTACCAGCAACAGCAACCGGCTGAGCAGCAGTAGTAGAAGTAGAAGTAGCAGCAGCCTGAGCAGCAGTAGTAGTAGCAGCAGTAGGCAAGTAGCAGTAGTAGTTTAAGTAGTGATAGAAGTCGTAGTAGTATAGTAGTAGTAGTTTAAGCAGTAATAGTAGTAGTAGTAGTAGTAGTAGTAGTAGTAGTAGTAGTAGTAGTAGAAGTAGTAATAGAAGTCGTATAGTAGTAGTAGTAGTACCAGCAACAGTAACTGGCTGAGCAGCAGTAGTAGAAGTAGAAGTAGCAGCAGCCTGAGCAGCAGTAGTAGTAGCAGCAGTAGGCAAGTAGCAGTAGTAGTTTAAGTAGTAAAAGAAGTCGTATAGTAGTAGTAGTAGTACCAGCAACAGCAACCGGCTGAGCAGCAGTAGTAGAAGTAGAAGTAGCAGCAGCCTGAGCAGCAGTAGTAGTAGCAGCAGTAGGCAAGTAGCAGTAGTAGTTTAAGTAGTGATAGAAGTCGTAGTAGTAGTAGTAGTAGTAGTAGTAGTAGTAGTAGTAGTTTAAGCAGTAATAGTAGTAGTAGTAGTACATGTAGTAGTAGAAGTAGTAGTAGTAGGAGTTTAAGTACTAGTAGTAGTCGTAGTAGTCGTAGTAGTCGTAGTAGTAGTAGTACTAGTAGTAGTAGTAGTAGTAGTAGTAGTAGTAGTACTACTAGTAGTAGTAGTAGTAGTAGTAGTAGTAATTAGCCCCCATATTTAATGTAGGCCTACACTGCAAAAACCAGGGTGTTAAATTTCTAACACCAGTATGGTATTGAATTTTTTTGACACCATTGGTGTTATTTTTAACACCGGTCAGATTTAAGCATGCATTAATAATTACTGGGTGTTAAGTAACATGGTGTTGTTTTATGCTTGGTGTTGAAAGTATCATCACGTGATTTCGTTTAAGGCGGTTGATTGGTCGAATAAGTTTTCACAAAGTGTACGCGCGCTTAATGATTACTTTACACGTGTTCACAGAAAAATACATTTATCATGATTTGTTAAGCAAATTATGACAATGCACATCAATTTTGTGATTTGTATTTTCCTTTGGCAATTATTGACCAATAGATTATATGTCCGATCTTGTTACAATTATATTAACGTTTTAGCAATAGATATATTGATTATATGATTACTAACCAAGAAACAACATGCATGTTTATTATATATATATGTGTACCAGCCTGTACCACATACATGTTAATCTTGAATTTACTTCAAATGATCTATGTGATGGAGTTAATGCAATGGAGATTAGAATATACCTATTGGTGGACAGTTGCCAACATCGATTATGAATTATCAGTTTACCACTGGTTCCTCTACCCTGGTCGATAATGGTCGATAATAGGGAATATGGAATGTGGGACCATTAGACATACATAGAAAAATCTCTAATGGATCAACAAGAATATAAACACCAAAAATGGAATTGAATTTGTTATGATTCCAGATATTGGTGTTAATCTACACCAGTAGGAGTTGTCAAATATTAACACCAAAAGTGGAATTGAAATTATCTAATTCCAGAAAATGGTGTTAAGTAACACCAGAGGAGTTGCACGATATAGATACCAAGAAAGTGTTAAATTTAACACCCTTGGTGTTAAATTTAACACTCTGGTTTTTGCAGTGTACTTATGACATCGTTGTATTACGTATTTTTATTCGTTTCCACGAATTTCTATAGTCAATGAAGTAACAATACTTAAAGTGCCTGTCCAAAGAAAATCACAAATATGGCAAATAACGTACCACTAGAAACTAGTAAGCTAACAGATGGCCATCGTGCAAGTTTTAGGTCAACTACATATCTGGTGATTTATAAAAATACAAATAAAACCACGTCCATAGCATCTAGTATAATTATGCAAGAGATTCGCCAGAAAAATAACGATGTTTTAATAATGCCGTCACAATATGAAGCAATCTTGCCCAAGCAGACGACATCCCATAAAGAATGAACATAATTACCATGCTATTATTTCTCAAATTATAATGAGTTTAGTGTATATCAATATGATGGAAATTTACACCATTCAAAAAGGGATGAATCCGATTCTGATAACTAAATTATTTTGTTTGTAAATACACAGGATAGGGGTTAATGAATAATCAAAGAAACCACACTTTCAAATTAAAAAAAAAAAAAACGGAATTATAGCATGGACGGCATTTGTTCCCTCTTGAAACGCCGAACATACCGCGGTGTATGCAGCTGAAAATACAATTTTGTTTACAAGCGGCGGATTCCTTTATTTTTTATCCTTGCATTTTTCATCCAAAAAAAAAAACCATGCGCGGGGTTTAGAGTGAGGCAATAGATTAAACATTTAGCCTGAGGGTAGTGAAGTAAGAGAAAGAAGACATAACACAGGCACTGAAAATGTGTGAGATGTCATAGTACATCATCTGCTTGTGCAAATCATGTTCAACATGTGACGTCACACATCTCAGCAGCGATCGGAGAGCTTTTCAGGTGCTATGCCGGGGCTGTATTTAAGCGTTTTTTAATTGATAATAATCATTACTTCGAATGTTTCCAAGCATTGAATTTTGATAACCTTGTCCAATCAAAGTTTCACCTTTGCAATAATGACAATAAAGTTAGTTTTTAAAATCAATGAACCTTTTCTTTAAAACATGTTATTACTAATAGAACAAAGAAGAGGGGGATTTGGAAAACCAGTGGTTTTGCGTTTGCAAAGTAGTCAGTAGTATATTCTGACTGGACCACGAAGGATTTCGACCGGTATAAAATGCTCACAGTCTGTAACACATGGATATAAAATGCTTTATCTAATTTTCCTCACGTAAAATTAGAAAACGAAAATAGCACATTCACGAAATTTGGAGTACTTTTTACCAATTATCTTTTCTCCTGATATATTTATGTAGGCGGAGTATTCGGGACACCCCAGACGTATGTGAATGGCGCCCTGGTCTATTCTGACCCGACCTGGACATTGGATGACTGGAAAAACGTTATTGATCCACTCGTCTCGGGAAACAGGTCGGTTAGGAACCTACATATCGAGATTAGTAGTACGCTCCAACAGGAGAGGTTCTCAAAGATTGTGTGTGTATTAGTTTGTGGGGTAGGGGGTCTTGGGGGCTACGAGCCTCTTTATAATCGAGATTACCATTATTATTATTTGAATAGTTGCTCAATATCAAAAAAAGATTGAAGCTTTCAAATTCACCTACCTCCACACATAAGCGGTGAGGAATCGGCCTCTATTTGGGGTTAAGTTTTATAGAACAAATGGATAATCTTTGTCAAGAAGAATTTCAAATCAATATGAAATGACAGGTTACGAAAACTCTTTTACATCTATCTTTTATCAATAATATAAATAGGGCGAGGCGCTACGCGGGTTTCTAGAAACAAGTCCAAGATAGAAAAGGTAGAGTACAGTGAAAAATTATCTTTTTATTTAAAAAAAAGATGTTCGACAATGGTATTCTTCAATGTGCCCATCCACATAATAAAACTATAGTCATAAAACATAGAAAAATATGTGAATGAAAATAATTGCCTTCTGTCTGGAATAATATTAGCTATGTTTCATGTTAGTATTTGCAAATCAGTATTTTAAATTACATTTAATGACATAATAGCAAATTTACTAAACTTATAACATAAACAGATATTAAATACTTCGATACTATTTTGTATAAGCTGGTTTCTCCTACCACCCAGACTTCGTGAAGACGTTCTCATTCTATTCTACCTTCACTTCCATGTTTGTTTCGTCTTTTCATGCGGTCACATTTTCTGTAGCAGAATTATGTTTTGACTCATTGCTTTAATATTAGTTTAATGATTATTGCTGCTAGGAGTTCGGTTTTGCTCAGAAGCTTTGTAATGAAAATGTACATAGTACACATCACATCACATCAAATCACGTACATCACATCATATCACATCACATCAATTCAAATCACATCACATCACATCATATTACACCACATCGCATCGCATCGCATCGCATCGCACCGCATCGCATCGCATCGCATCACATCGCATCGCATCGCATCACATCGCATCACATCACATCACATCACATCACCACAGCATACTGAGCATAATCTTAATTGCGCACAAGAATATCTTATACTGTTAACTATTAATTTTATGCTGAATTATACATACGTACATGACATTGATGAGTTGGTTGTGATTTTTTTTCTAAGTATTCCACTTGGCGAAACATTTACATACTATTGAAAGAAATCTATATTAAGTAAATTTATAAGAGTCTGCCAAATACAAATTATTAAATTATGTTACATCTTTCTGTATTTTTCCCCCTCCTGCTCTCCCTCCAGTGCCAGTGCCTTATCCAGCAGCGTCAAATTGGTCTCCCTGAATATCATCGTATTTATGTTGTGCTGCTTCATCGGAGATACGGGTCTGAAATATTGAAACGTCATACCTAAAATTATATTTATGTATATTAGCGCTGGTTATGTCGATCAAAGCTTCAGGGTGTCAAAGAACAACTGTTTATAAAGACTGAAAAATTGATCAAACAAAAAAGCAAACAATCAAAAATTATCCTGTGGCTTTCATGTAATATGTATTTACAATTTTTGTTATTCATCTATATCATAAGTCTAATCCTAGTTTTTAGTGTTAATAAATACATGTATTCTTAAAAAATTAAGAAATAGATATTTAAAAAAAAATGACCAACAAATTAGACGAAGAGAATACGGTTATGAGATAATGTCCATAATAATAAGATAATGACAGAAATGATTCGTTAGTGTCTTGGATCAACATATACTAAACATTTGCCTAATATTATTAAATACTTTAAAGGTAAAGACCAGTTTTGGAAACGCCCCTCTCTTAAAAAAATGAAATGGAAGCTCTCATTACCAATCATGTGAAAGAATATGTTTTGACTAA
Organism: Mesocentrotus franciscanus; assembly: GCA_037976565.1. Taxonomy (NCBI): domain Eukaryota; kingdom Metazoa; phylum Echinodermata; class Echinoidea; order Camarodonta; family Strongylocentrotidae; genus Mesocentrotus; species Mesocentrotus franciscanus. Next base: position 18,245,032 of record CP137672.1, read on the forward strand.
TACGTGATGATACAAATTTTGCCGGGAAAGTCGGGAAACCGCCTACTAATTGATATATTTGGTAAATTATTATATCTATTGGGACCAAATAGATATCGCGCACGTGGTCGCGTAGTCCCATATCTTTCTATGTACAGTGCTTGTAACATTACCAAGACTGGGCCAAATTTCTTATCATTTTGATGATTCCAGAACCTTGCAGTACACACCAATACTTATATGCTAGATGGTCAACCTTTTCTGATCGATTCCACAACGTTTCTTTCACAATGCAAGCGCATGACCAGAACTGGCCTTTATCTTTAATGTTATATTATACCATATTATCTCCGGCAGAAGACGACATAGTTTTGGAAGGGGACTTCTTTATATATATATGTAGTTTTAGATAGTATATAAATAGGAAACATTAAGACAATAATCTTCCTCGCTAATCATAAATAGCAAGTACATTCAGTTGCATGTTATTTAAAGTAATTGAATCATATTAGCATGTGAACTGAAACTTGTATTTAATGCGATAACAGGAAATAAATTCTACACGCTCTGAATATCTACCGTGACTATATTGTACTTATTTGGCGCCATTAAGTTTGGTTCACATTGTACGATTGATACCTCCGGATCTTTAGAAAGGGATACAATAATCAGTGACAGATGGGGGGGGGGGATGCTTGTACCCCCAGTAAAAGCAAATGTGACATAAATTGTACCTTAGCTACACATTCAATAAAAATTGCCCCTAATTGCTCCCCTCGGGTCAAAATCAAATTTATTCCTAAAATCCATTTGAAAAAATCCCCTATCTTTATCATTCATTAAAATAATATTTTTGCTTTCCTGTCAAAGACTTTGCTGTACAAAATGACATGAAATAATTATTTTTGTTTTATGCTTGCTTACACAAATTTGTGGGGCTATAGTGCCCCTCCCTCCCCCTTCATCACCAAAAATGAAAATTCTGGATTCGCCAGTTGCATTATCATTAATCTCGACGGGTGCATGCAAGGAAATAAAACAAAAACGGGCATGCCGGGTAATAAAAATCGAGTCAGAAGTGAAAAGTATAGATGTACGTCATTCAAAGACCTTAAAGTTTCTTGTCCGCTTTTCCTCAAACTTCATTCGATCTGTTTGTCTGGTATTCACTGCTTCTATTCTACTGAGTCTGGAGTATGTAAACTAATCCCTTGTAAGATATGGATAACACGATATTGGTCTATCTTCTTTGGACTATGATGTTCAAAGTGATAGTAACAGTCGGGGGAAAACAAAAGAAAAAGAAAACCAAACAAAACAAAAGCGTAGAGTACAGCTTGACTAGATCTGCAGGGAGATGTGAGTTTATTAATCTCATGCAGACGGACCCGGGTTAAAATCAAGTCGTATATATTGGATGGTAACCAATGATTGGTTCCGATCGTAAATATTCATCGATGCGAGCCTGTAAAACCACAATTACATACACGCAAGCGCGCCCGCACATATACCCTCGCCTTATTTTTGTTTTGAATATTATTTATTGTGCTTCCATTCAACAAATTCATAGAAAACGTTTCGAGTAATATGACAAATAATGACAGAATGGAACAATATAACGTAAAATACCTCAAATTCCCTCTTCCCCCTAAAACCCCCTCTCCCTCCCCTAGAAGCCCCCCCCCCCAAAAAAAAAATCCCCCTTTGTATATTTTTGTTTAGTTCTTAATAGAGTTTGTTTATATCTCATGAAACAATTCCATTCAGGAAAAAAAATCAAATCCAATCCATGACGATGAATGGAAACATAGGGACACTGATAATATGTATCTGTAAAAGCGTTTGAGAGGGCCTGCGTTCCTGAAAAGCGCTATATAAGAACGAACTATTATTATTATTATAATATACAAATAATCAAGGAATGGAATAATATGACATAAAACTAGAGAAAACATTATATTCTCTCTCTACCACAATCACACAATCACAACAAGAACACCCCCCCCCCACGCACAAACACTTCAGAGTTCGTGACCTACTTATGTATTATCGAAAAAAGTGGGCGACGTGCCATTCATCAATAGTATACGGTCATAGGATAAGTGGGGACTGATGTACTGCAAACAAAGTATATCCGACTAATATGGAAATCAATTGTCTTGAGCTATTAGACATTGAACTTCCATATCAATCTGTCACTGATCAAGCTCTGCCGTTCGTATTGTAGGGAACCATTTATATTGTTCGTCCTTTCGTATAGTTGAAAAGTATCCTTGTATAGGAATGTGGTAGTTTGAATGATTAACTCAGGATCAATCATCAGATCTTAAAAAGGTGCCGTCTCAAAAAATAATGGAACAGATATCGGAAGTAAAAAATTATGAGCGGAACTTCGCTTGGAAAGACGTTTTCGGACTACATAAGGCAGATCCCAGAGACTTTACCAGATCGCAAGTAAGTTAGTATTTGATTCCATGTTTTCTTATATCTTTCTGTTTCACTCTCCTCTCTTCATTATATCCCTCTTTCTCCACCTATCTTTACATCTCTCTCTCTCTCTCTCTCTCTCTCTCCCTTTCTATATCCTCTTCCACCCCTCTGAATCTCTCCCTCCCTCTTTTAGTCTGGCTCACTATTCACCTATCTTCCTCGATGCCTCCTCCTCTACTCGTCTTTTTCTCTTCAATAGCACTTTTCAAAACTAATTATGCTTATATGTATTGTTAAAAAACAAAAGATTCATGTACCATGTGAATGAAGTTTTCTAATAAATACAAAAATACAAACTTCATAAATAAAGAGTTCCGATCTTCATTTAGATATTTAGAATAAAGGGAAGAAAAAAAATCAGGGAAGAAAAAAAATCAAGAAAGAAACGAGTTACTCCATGCAGACAAACCATTATAAACGATGTTCTCAATGATTCTTTCAAGTGGCCTATGAGTGACGAGACTTACCAATCCTACAGATTCTTTTTCATGGTGTACGTCGTGGTGTGGGACATCATCACTGCCATATACAGCATCGTTTATACTATTGGTAGATATCACCTTGTATTCCTAACGAACTGGGCTTACCATCTCATTACCGTGTATGGCATTGTGGCGGCGTTCTCCTCGAGGCACTTCACCCGCACGACAGCTTCCGGGTCACGATCTAGGTTGGATGTGGACCACTCAAAGGAAGGTAATTGACATCTCGGGAACTTTTCTTATTTTCTATGAATTGCAATGCGGAACAGAAAAAGTTTGTTTAACCACAAATACTTCGGATGGACTTATATAATTATCATATGAAAGTTGAATTATTGACTGCTTAAAAGACATTACCTATCAAATTGGCCTTTTTAGGATACAGAGTGATTTGAAAGATATCAAAGACAATCATCAGCACGGAAATTCAATAAGTTCTTTATCAAAGAAGATTTTTAAGGTTTTTCTATAGTCACAAGTAATTCATTTCGGCCTAAAGTGATGAAAGATTTGAAACACAATCTAGACACCCTTTTGTCAGGATATGCTTGATTACTTTATTATAATTTAAAGTTAATGCCACAATATTTCTTGTCGTTCATTTTAGTTATCCCTGATGCCATTGACGACAAGCAATCACCTATCCCGCAGCATTTCACTCGGGAAGCAAGAAAGGCTCATGGACAGCTACATAGATTCCGTAAGAACCTACCTGTCAGTCAACCTGCCAAAGTTCTACTGTCCCCAGAAAATGATAATCCATGTATACCACTGCTTTCCTCAATAAATCCTTGGTACTGCCAGCTCACGTGGATCATTTTTAACATTAACACCAGTCTTGCCCCTATCATCAGCGTTGTCTACTGGTCGCTGGTTCACGACTTCACTTCAGGTGACAAAACCAACATCTTTTCTCTTGCAGGCATATCAAACTTCCAAGTACACGCCTTGAACACTGTCGTCGTTTTCATCGACCTTATGGTGTCGGCCTACCCGGTCAGGATCGTTCACTGTATCTTCACCATGGCACTCGGTTTAATCTATGTAGTTTTTTCGTTGATCTATTGGGCTGCGGGTGGACTGAATCCAATAAATGGCAACATAGCTCTGTATCCCATCCTGAATTGGGAGAAGAAACCAGGGCTATCGTGTTTATTTTTACTTGGTTTGATAGTCATCATGGTGTTGGTGCAATGTGGAATATATGGGCTCTATAGACTAAGGCTGTTCGTGGCTCAAAGGTTGTTGAGTACTTTGGAGTCAAAACAAAAATGAAACAAAAACTCTATCAAACAAATCAAAAGGACGTGTTTGTCGATTGATTTGATTTGATTTATTGGTTTGTATTGTACTCATTACTGTCATGTGTGAACTGTCCTGAGGGCTCTGCAATTATTATTACCCCATCAATTACCAGGTACCCATTTACACCTGGGTGCAGATTGGCAAATGTGGTGAGTGTCTTGCCATAGAATGGTAGTGTGGGCTGGGATTTGAACACGCAAGTCTAGGATTGAGAGTCAAGTGAATTAAGCACTATACCACACCACCTCCACTTGGTCGGTTTTCTAGACCAGGTACTTGTTCGTGTTGCTGCTCTCATATAATGTAAACCCGAATTTTTAATGTCATGTTTTTCTTCACATGAATTACTGCATGCAAGTGCCATGAAATGAATAAATCAGGTTTTTCCAAAACTATGACTTAACTTCGCAAGTTTTTTCCTTCTTTTTTTTGTGTGAGAGTGTCTGCTACCCTAGACACACCGATAAGACCAACACCAGATGGAAAATGGACGGAACCAAACAAAAAAAAATACTTTACCCCTATCGCCCAGAAAAGGTCGGTTTCGAGTCGGTCTGGAGTCGGTTAAGCGGTGTGACTGAGGTTTAAAAACTTACTGAACTTCATTTGCTTTTGATATGCTTGTCAATGGAATTGTAAAGAGAAGTCTTAGAGGAGGAGAAGGAGAAGAAGGAAGAGGAGACGAAGAAAAAGAAGAAAGAAAGGAAGAAGAGAGAACAGACGTTTGAAGGAGAGAGAACAGACGTGTGAAGAAAAAAATGGAATTTGTAAATCTACTACGTTTTGTTTTTTCTAATCATGTTAATCAGCAAAATACAAAAAATGACATAATAATGCAAATGATTAATGTAATTCTACAAATTAGCAAAAACAAAAAACAAAACAAAATTCATTTTAAGTAATACACCTTGTATGCTTTCAAAACGGCACTTAAACAGAGTATGCAGGCACATGTACATACTCGGATGTTAATACATGTATGCAATAGAACCTATATACATTATATTCAATATGTATTTGGGCAGCATGATTCAGTTCAGTTCAGTTCAGTTGATATGATTGACCAGTCATCAAAATATATTGTACTTTGCTCTTTGCAGGTTGCATCCCAATCTTTACAACTAGTCTCTCCTTCTATTTATCTATCGCTCTCCATGTCGCTTTCATTGTTTCTGCTCCCCTCTTTCTACAATTCACTTCCCTTGCCAGCCCCTCTCTCTCTCTCTCTCTCCCTCTTTTTACCTGTCTCTCTATTTCTCTCTCCTTTCCGTGTCTCTCTTATCTCGCACACTTCATCATTACATTTACATTCTCTTTCACCTCTACTACACCTCATTTAAAGATAGAGGGCGTCAAACACCATAAATTGTTTGGGGTGAAATCAATTCCATCAAGAATAAATCTGAAACAAGGAAGATGGATCAAAATTCATACTGCACTGATTTGACTTGAAAGTTATTTTATTTAAGAATCGCATGATTATAACAAAAGTAATAATAAAATAATATAATTCAACTCTTTGAAAATCACCTTTTACGTGAGGAAGACAATAATTATTTCCGTTATATACAGTATTAGCTCCAAACTGTGACCAATGTACAATATTGATCATTGTGTTTCACACAATGCTTCCCTGGAACCTTTGGTAATAATATGATCACTAATATATATATATATATATATATATATATATTTTTAAATATCTCATGATACTGAGTACCTCCACAACACATTACATTGCCCAAATTTCTTATTTTTAATTTAATAATTCCGAACTTCCTCTGAGAGTGTGTCAAAGTATAAGATCAGGGCACATTATTATGTCAAACCTGTGTAACTAATTAACTACCATTGTTTGTTCACTTTTTTCTTCTTTTTTCTGTTTACTTCTCCTCTTAGATAGCAATTTTATACCTATATATCAGCAAAAGATATTCTGCTTACTTCTCTGACACTGAGATGATGATTGTAACACCCATGCCTAAAATAATTATTTATTATTTTTTCCTTTCAATAATCAACAGTTACATTGCACTCCTACAACAAATTGATCAACCATAAACTTTGAACAGCACTGCACAGAACGAAGTGACCATAAATCTAAATAAATTAAATAGATCATTTTTGTAAATGTAACTAAATCTAATCTATAAATCTTCGTTAAGTGCCATGTAACAAATTATTTCATTCACCTGTTACAAATAATTGTATTTCATTAGTCAGAATGCAAATTGCCTACATCAATTGTTGCTAGGTAGGACAAAATCGGGCTTGTCGTCTTCTTGAAAAAGTATCATTATTAGTAGTAATATTAATTATATTGCTTCATTTGATGACAGCATCATAAGCTACAGGTATGACACAAACAAAGCAACATTAGCCTCTTTTTTTGTAGCTATACATCTAGTACTGTAAAAACTTGTTGTGGCACATGGAAGACTATTATAAGGTTATCACATGCAACCTTTTGTAAAGCTAAAAGTAAATATATGTTTACAGTCTACAGAACAAAGTCAATGGAAACCTCATATGGTAATCAAATATTCTTTTCATCTCATGCATAGAAGAATTGATGCGTTTAGGAGGCTCTAGGCTAAAATGTCAGGTCAGAGCTTGGCATTTGAAATACAATGTACATGTTTACTGTTGACCCAGGTGAAGTAAATGAGGCAATCGACATAAATGATGGTTTCATCTACCACACAGCTGAAAGTGCAAGTATACAATCTAGGAAAGAAATAATTATACCTTCTTTCAATTCATTCCCTCATTATCATGAGATAGCTATACAAAAATACATGTATAAATATTTTTTTTTCTTTCTACAAGACATTCCTTAAACATACATGTGAATTATATCAAAATTTCCACCCCCAACTTAAAATACCTTTGATTTAAGCAAAGTAATTGCAAAAGTATGGTTACTCTTTGAGTTTACCCCCTTTTCAGCATGAATCTGTACTATTGCTTCTATTTTTTATATTGCAAATTTCTCCCTTCTCTCTGGTAGAAGTAGTTACTTCATTAAACATTCTATCCAGTTTTCCTAATCATAAAATGAACATAATTTCAATTAACACACAAAATCAGAATTTGATATAAAAGTTGTAGTTATACATGTACATAATAAATTTAAAAAAAAACTATTGTCAAACCAGCTGCACAGTGGCTCGAGAAACTATGTACAGATTGAATGAGAGCGCCTGTATGAATCATTTTTATGTTTGTGATTATTACTGGAAGACTCTGAATACCAAAATAACCAGGTAAGTCAATCTACCACATTTTCACCAATAACTATTGGCCCTTATTTGTTTGTTCCAGGCCCGGGCACGTCTTTTTAGTGCCACTTGTTTTCCGTTTTATTTTGAAATGTAATGTGGCTTTTAACCCACTGACTACTGCGTTTTATGATTCTCATAGGTTTAACATGGGGGCCACCTGGTTCCAGTACGCATTAGTTTAAACAAAGGAAAGCATTGGGGTGATCATCAAATTCACCATTCAGCTTACCCCTGTCTGGAATCCTTTAGGCAAGAGTACTTACGCATGCACAAGAGTTCAAGATATTACTTGTATTGAATGCCAGCTGTAGCTTGCTCGATCCCAGAAAGACAATAGAAAACTGCTAAATGCCCACACATAGTCCCTTGTTGAAAAGCAAGTCTAAGTTTTACAATTGACATCCCACTATATTTTGCTTGATTAATAAGCCCAGGATAGCGCGGTACCTTTTTTTTCCTATTCTAAAGCCTCATTCGGATATGACACGGTAAACTGTGGCATTTTTTATTTTGATGATGTACATGTAATGCGCTTCACATACTTGTATCTTATAACACAGAGCTTGGTGAACATGCATAGGACCTTTGTTGCATGCAGTTGCCATTTAGAAACACGGTGTACAAAAAACACCAGTTTACTGCGTCGTATCTGAGCGAGCATTATATTTTCAATACACACTATGCAAGAAAAATCTTGAATATATAATTAAATCATTAAAGCAAACAATAATTTCAAAAGCAATCAAGATGTATACTTCCCTCGAGATGAATCTTTGGGTAATGCTCAGTGTCGTCTGAAGAAATATTTGTTTTTAGCCAGAAGAGGATCTATGACTTGCTTCCAGTCACCGAGCGTCCACCTAGGATTGGAAGAGACGACAGCACCATTGATGAAGGTCTGCGGTGTCTCGAACACACCACCTGTAAGACCGGATTTAAACAGAGAGGATGAAAAGATGACTGCTTTGAAACAGTAACTTAGGAACCCGAGTAGTCAATGATCCTTTTTTTTTTAATATAAGATCTACATTTACATGAATCAAATAAAAGTGCTACTTCACTGAATGTAGTAGGTGTTTTTTTCTTCTTCAAAGTTTGTTTATAGTGCTCTATCTATATACCCGGTCATTCACACTACTATATTTGGCGAATTTGATATCACCTTAATAACTCATAAATTCAGGCAATTTAGTATGGCAAAAATTGCAGTTGATATATGTATGTCCGTGTAGTTCACAGACCTTGAAATTATGATTTAGAAGGGATTACTGAGGTTAGGAATTACTCATCTAAACTCCACCCTAGCTAGAGATTAAGTAGGATCATTACGATACAGTTATATCTCTTTTTTTCCCATCTCTCTCTCTCTCTCTTCCCCACTCTCATTCTGTCTTTTTTTTCTCCCCCTCTCTACATGTCTCACATTCTATCCAAGAGACTTGGAATTTCCCACATGTTGCACCATATTTGAACTCCACCTTAGCTAGAGATTGCATTGGATTATTACGAGACAGTGACACTTTTCCTTTCTAACTATTTTCTCTCTCTCCTCTCTCTTTTTCTGTCTTTCTCTCTCTCTCTCACTCTTGTTTTTTCCAAGAGGCTTTGAATCACTCGCATGTTGCACCATATTTGAACTCCAACCTTGCTAGAGATTTGTAGGATCACTACAAGATTGTATCACTTTCCCATTCCATCTTTCTTCATTTCTTTCTTTCTTTTGTTTGCCCTCTTTCTCTCTTATATAATCGCACACACACAAAAGGTTCTATCCAAGAGACTTGGAATTACTCATGTGCTGTGTCATACTAGAACTCTACCCTGGCTAGAGATTTGTAGGATCGATCACTACAAGATTGTATCACTTTCCCTTTCCATTTTTCTCTCTTCATTTCTTTTTTTCTTTCTTTCATCCTCTCTCTCTCTCACACATACTCACAAACCTTCTATCCAAGAGACTTGGAATTACTCACGTGTTGCACCATATTTGAACTCCACCCTAGCTAAAGATTGCGTTGGATCACTACGAGACAGGTGCATTTGGAATTGAGCCTTTGAATAACCAACATCTGACGCCCACTCAGAAAGAGCACTGGAAGAGAGACCAAGATTTAAAAAAATAAATAATAAATTAGATCGGGTTATAAAATCGTTTTATTGAGATCAAGTTTTCTTGCAATGTCAGTTTTTAAAGTCGATTCTTACTCAACTGATTTAGAGCTATGGTCAGCTTGAACCACCTTAGTCCTTATAATTATAATCCCTTATGTACAAAACACAACTTCTCTGCTTTATCTTCAACTCTACCACTTAGTTAAGTTTTTGAAGATTGTAATGTTTACCAATGTGTTGCACTGTATATTTATAAGTTACTGCATGATAACTATTGTATGATTAAAAAAAATTTACGTCATCTCTTTGGATTCTTAAATTCTATTAATAATTTTTAAGTTACAGATAAATTTAATCAAAACATTAATGAAAACGTAATTAGATTAGAAGACTTGTGTCAAGAACATGTATGAAAACCCAAGTATTGGACTATACATGTATATTAAAGATGAACAAAGGAGAAGGAGGAGGCCTCAGGAGGGGCAGTGGGTGTTACTTGGAATCATTTTTTTTTTCTTACTTGACAATATAGCTATCAGGTTGTTCAGAGATGTTAGCATCAGAGAGTGCTGCCTGCTTGTCGAAGGCTGTGTTCAACCAGCTATATGTCTTGTTTGGGTCAAGCATGTCTGCTACAAAAGCTCCCTAAAAAGAAAGAATTTTCATATAAAATTTCGGAAATTATAAATGATCAGTCAGAGCAAGAACCATCTACGTGTATGTTTGAATCTAAATATTTATATATATACACGAATGATGAAATAATATATTAATAATTAAAGACTTCATACAGTGAGAACAATACACATATTCTGTTATATTGTTACTAATTATCATATTTTGAAGAAATTCAAGTGTTCTACGCACTTAATTATGCAGAATAACATTTGTAACATTATTAGTACGATCATTGTACGATGACTAGTCAAAAATCTGTTTATGACTGATTTCCCAGTTAAATCACATCCAACCATCTTTAATTGTGTTAAATCTTATACATGTATGTATTTGGCAAGCAAACCTGTATATTAATTACAATGTTATATTGTGTCGGTAATTACTCTGAATATATGACCAAAACATTGAATATAATGTAAATCTAGAGAAAATATCTATATAATGTGAATGTTAAAATGCTACAAGGTGTATATGTTTATTCTCTCTACATGTATATAACTGTTTTATGCTGTAGTTATTATATCACATGTACATTTTTTTTTTCCGTGAATAATGCATGTTAACGCAACTAATTTCCTTTTGGACCAATAAAATTTGAATTGAATCAAATTGAATTGAAAGAAAAATGAAATAATTCACACATGTAAGCCACCATTCAACTAAGTTGCTTTGACTAATTATATATTGTAGAAATGATGAGTCTTTGACTTTGATTGTTCTTAGATTGATTTGATATAAATGTGTGTTTGATGTTGAATTATTACACAGAGGAAGGAAATCTGTCACTAGGCCTTAATTTTGTTGTTGTAAATAATACAGATTTTAGTTAAAGTTTCAGGTTAAAAGCACAATGTAGCTGTGCATTTCAATTGATCTTGCTTTTCACTTTTGTGCAAAATTAAAGTTAATATTAAAAAATAATCTGATTCTAATTCTGTAGGCTAAAATAAATAAAATGTGCTTTTAAAGGTAAAGACCAGTTTTGGAAACGTCCCTCTCTCAAAAAAATAAGATGGAAGCTCTCATTACCAATCATGTGAAAGAATATGTTTTCACTAACACGTGATGATACAAATTTTGCTGGGAAAGTTGGGAAACCGCCTACTAATTGATATATTTGGTAAATTATTATATCTATTTAGTATTGGGACCAAATAGATATCGCGCACGTGGTCGCGTAGTCCCATATACATCTTTCTGTGTACAGTGCTTGTAACTTTACCAAGACTGGGCCAAATTTCTTATCATTTTGATGATTCCAGAACCTTGCAGTACACACCAATACTTATATGCTAGATGATCAACCTTTTCTGATCGATTTCACAACGTTTCTTTCACAATGAAATCGCATGACCAGAACTGGTCTTTATCTTTAAATTAGTGCATCATATTACATAGGAGAAAAAGAAATACACACAAATTTGTTTTTGTTTGTACACATTTGTTCTTTGAATTCTAATTCAACACCAAGAGTATTAACATAATCTATAGAGTTAGACTAGAGATCTATATATGAATATGATTATCATATTATTTATTATGAATATGAATATGAGTAGACTATGAGAATCATTGTCACCTGTGCAGCAGCCATTGCAGCTCGATGATAAGGCAGGGGAAACATCAAAGCTGAAAATCTCACTGTGTCTGGTCCATAATAATCAGCAACTTTCTGATATGTACGCCAAGCAGCTTTCGAATCTGGGCATATCAGATCTAGAAAGGATTCGAGTTGTATAGGAGCGTCACATGACCCAGTGCTGTAGAAAAAGCCAGGCGGTCGTAGCGGGATCGGGGCCTGAGCGGTACCCTGGCTGATCAAGCCGCCTAGAACCAAGGCAAGCGATGCGACCACTGTCCGATGCATGTTGTCACTACGTGTGATCGAATCGGCCAATGTTTCCTCAAGTTGTTTTCGTGGCAGTTGCGCTTGGAACTTAGCGGGTGTACGAGTCCACATGAAACAGGCACTGAACAGGCAGATTTCTACCACGACTACAGCTACTAAAAGCCAGAATAGTCTAACTAAATTACGAGGAAGACGATCGTGAATAGGCATTTAATATGATGATCATTGTTTACCCAGAAAGCTACATAACTTTAACTTCAGCTTTACAAATCACACAAATTGCGTAACCGTGGTATGCGCGCATGCCACTGCACATGTATGCACAACGATAGATAAATCTAGTCTTGCTATCAGTACCGTACCGGTATAAACAAAAGATGAATAGAAGTGTTGTTAGAATTAGTATGACAATCCGTTTGAAATAAAATATATAGACAAATTTGAGTGTTTTCATGCATTGTTGCAATTAACCACAAAAAATCTTTAGTATTAATAAACAACTGTATATTATGATGCCAGACCGTATTTCCTTGTAAAAGTTTTCACCAGTTATAGTCTGTCTGTAATTTATCAGAATAAAGGCGGCAAGGGAGGGGGCCGAAAATTTGAAAATCGTGCCGGCCGATTTTTCGCTCAGTGGGGGTAGTGACCACTTATTATTTTTATTTTTTTTTGCTCAACGGGGGTGAAAGAGGAATATTTTTTTTCAACCACCACCCCTTGAGCGCCAGGAGGGGCCCATCTTCTTTTTTGACAAAAGGGTGTTTTTACCTGTTTTTTTCTAGGGAGGCCGGGCCCCGCCCCCTGGATCCGCCACTGACAAGGGCAGTACACTGCCCCCCCCCCCACACCCCGGCCCCCAGAATAAGAACACACACCCAGATTGGCATATCTCACGTAAAAATCGAGTAGAAGGAAGGTTTGTCCCCATTTGTGTGATCTAGAAAAATCAACCCACTATATAGGCCTATATATTATAAAGGGACTTGAAAACTATGACTTTGTTCTAATGAACGTGCACCGACCTTGTTTTTATATTAAAAAAATATGTTTATATATATATATATATATATATATATATATATATATATATACATACATATATATATATAATATATACATGTACATATATATCACTGATTTGTTATTGAACCGTTATAAAGATTGAGGATTAATCCGTATCCGAATTACGGCTGATTCTCTCTTATAGCTGAGATTAATTCAAGGGCAAATTGTTTCCGACGTAGGCCCTATATATTCTTGTATAGCTAGGCAATTAGTAAATGAATACATTTCTTATTCACTGTCCGATTTCGTCCAAACTTTCACCAGTGCTTCTTTGATTTGTCTACTCTCTATTTGGCTCGTTGTCCATTAAGGCTGCATGGATTTAGTGTAACTGCATGTAGGTGTATTCTCCGCCGGGGATAAAAATGCCCCCCTCCATTCCTTTGAAAGGTAAGAACAATTGGTGGAATGAAGGTAGACAACCCTTACAGGCGGGAGTTTCACAGAAATTGAAAAATATGCCCCCCCCCGAGTGCCCTATTCAATTTTTTTTCTGAATCCAACCATTCAACTAAATCCCTGCTTTGCAAGAAAGCGATAGCACAAGGTTTTTTGTTACATGACATGTAACAAAAAACCTTGTGCTATCGCCTCCTTGCAAAGCAGGGATTTAGTTCTCGTCTGAAGGGCCGGATTCTATATACGGTACACTCCGAAATCAAATTGGGATTCAGATTAGGTTTGAAGGGATTCCAACTATCTGATACATGGGTTTCATAGTAATAATTATATCTAGACGACCCTCCTCATTATTCTCTCTCCTTATCTCCCTCGTTTTATACCCCCTTTCTCTCTCTCTCTCTCTCTTTTCTCTTTTCTCTCTCCCTCCCTACACGTCTATTACACCTCTTGTTGTTACCAATTATTTACAGACCAATGATAATCAAAATCATATTTGCATTTTTGTCGTACGCACACGCACACACACACAAAATATTAATGAACACTGCATCCTTTCTTTTTGTTAAAGATCATATTTTATTCGTAAATTCAATATTTCATATCAAAGAAACTTCTGAGAATTATATTAAACACAAGTAGAATAATAATATTAAAATGCTGGCATAGCAGACAATACTTTTGTTTCATAACGTGAATAAGTTGGAACATTATAATTAAATGAAGGCTTCTGATTTGACTTGTCATACCCATGCTAAAACAATTATCTATCATTATTTTAGAATAATCAAGTTATATTGCACTACTACAAAAATTTGATGGACCATAAACTTGAACAACACTGCAGTAATAATAATAATAATAATAATAATAATAATAATAATAATAGCTAGTTCTTATATAGCGCTTTTCAGGACCGCAGGCCCTCTCAAAGCGCTTTACATATATATATTATTACCCCGGTCATCGGATTCTTTACCCGCACACAATGTATACACAATCTCCACTCCCTGGGGAGCATTCCAGCCAGGCGTCATTTTTACAAGCGCACACTTGCTAATCTAAGCACATTAGCTTTCGCATCCTACCGGGTACCCATTTAACACCTGGGTGGAGAGTGGCAAATGTAGATCAATGTCTTGCCAAAGGACATTAGTGCCGCGGCGGTGATCATAAATCTCAATACATTAAATAGACCATTTTTGTAATGTAATCAAATTTAATGTATACATTTTTGTTAAGTGCCATGTTTCAAATTATTTCATTCACCCGTTACAAATAAGTGTATTTCATCAGTCAGAATGCGATTTGCATACATTAATTGTTGCTAGGTAGGACAAACATTATGGCTTGTCGTCTTCTTGAAAAAGTATTATTATTAGTAGTAATACTATATTACTTCATTTGATGACAGCAGCATAAGTTACAGGCATGCCATAAATAAATCAACATTAGCCTTTTTTTTTTGCTATGCATGTAGTACTGTTACTTCTTCTAAAACAGCGGCAAATGGAAGATTATTATGATACGGTTATCACGTGCAACCTTTTATAACGATAAAAAGTAAATACGGATACAAGTTTAAAGTACAAAGTCAATGGTGACTCCATATGGTAATTACATTTTCTTTTCATCTCATGCATAGAAGAATTGATTTGTTTCAGAGGCTCTATGATAAAATGGCGGGCCAGTGCTTAGCATATGAAATATATATATATATATACTTTTGACCCAGTATAACACATAGCATAGTGAACATGCATTGGACCTTTGTTGCGTGCAATTGCCATTCAGTTACACATTGCATGAGAAATTATGCAGTTTACCGCTTTATATATGATCGAGGCCTATATCATCAATACATCTAGGCTTGAATAAACAATTAAATCATTAAAGCAAACAATAATTTCAAAAGAAATCTTGATGTATAATGCCCTCGAAATGAATCTTTGGTAATGCTCAGTGTCGTCTGAAGAAATATTTGTTTTTAGCAAGAAGAGGATCTATGACTTGCTTCCAGTCACCGAGCGTCCAGGTAGGCTTGGAAGAGACGACAGCACCATTGATGAAGGTCTGCGGTGTACCGAACACACCACCTGTAAGACCAAGAGGGTAAAAGGATGACTGCTTTGATACAGTAATGTAGGAACCCAAGTAGTCATTGGTGCTTTTATAAGATCTACATGTACATGAATCAGATAAAAGTGTTACTTTACTGAATGTAAAAGGTATTTTTTTTCTTCAAAGTTTGTTTATAGTGCTTTATCTATGTATACCCGTTCATTCACACTATTATATTTGGCGTATTTAATATCACCTTAATAACTTATAAATTCAGACAATTTAGTATAGTACAACTGCAGTTGATATACATGTCCATGTAGTTCACAGACCTTAAAATTATGATTTAGAAGTGATTATGGAGGTTAGGAATTACTCGCCTGTTGCACCTTATCTAAACTTCACCCTCGCTAGAGATTGAGTTGGATCATTACGATGCAGTAAATATATCTCTCTCTTTTCCACTCTCTCTCTCTCTCTCTCTCTCTCTCTTTCTCTCTCTCTCTCACTGTCTCGTTCTTTCCAAGAGGCTCTGAATCACTCGCATGTTGCACCATATTTGAACTCCAACCTTGCTAGAGCTTTGTAGGATCACTACAAGATTGTATCACTTTTCCTTTCCATCTTTCTTCATTTCTTTCTTTCTTTTGTTTGCCCTCTTTCTCTCTTACACAATCACATACACACAAAAGGTTATATCCAAGAGACTTGGAATTACTCACGTGCTGTGCCATACTATAGAACTCCACCCTGGCTAGAGATTTGTAGGATCGATCACTACAAGATTGTATCACTTTCCCTTTCTATCTTTCTCTCTTCATTTCTTTCTTTCTTTCACCCTCTCTCTCTCTCTCTCTCTCACACACTCACAAACCTTCTATCCAAGAGACTTGGAATAACTCACGTGTTGCACCATATTTGAACTCCACCCTAGCTAAAGATTGCGTTGGATCACTACTAGACAGGTGCATCTGGAATTGAGCCTTTGAATAACCAACATCTGACGCCCACTCAGAAAGTGCACTGAAAGGGAGACAAAGATTTAGAAAAATAAGGTAAAAAATATAAAAAATCAGGTTATAAAATCATTTACATTGAGATCAAGTTTACTCAACTGATTTAGAGCTGTGGTCAGCTTGAACCACCTAAGTCCTGATAATTATAATCTCTTATGTACAAAACACACCTTCTCTGCTTTATCTTCAACTCTACCATTTAGTTAAGTTTTTGAAGATTGTAATGTTTACAAATGTGTTATCATTTTTCATGCACTGTATATACAGAAGTTACTGCATGATAACTATTGTATGATTACAATTGTTTTACATCATCTCTTTGGACTCTTAAATTCAGTTAATATTTTTTAAGCTACATATATATATAAATTTAATCAATACATTAATGAAAACGTACTTATATTAGAGGACTTGTGTCAAGAACATGTATGAAAACCAAGATAAACAAATTAAGGAGAAGGAGGAGGGGCGGTGGGTGTTACTTATCAAAAACATTTCTTACTTTACAATATAGCTATCAGGTTGTCCAGAGATGTTAGCATTATAGAGTGCTGCCTGCTTGTCGAAGACTGTGTTAAACCAGCTGTATGTCTTGTTTGAGTCAAGCATGTCTGCTACAAAAGCTCCCTAAATTGAAAGAATTTTCATATAGAATTTCAGAAAATTATAAATGATCAGTCAGAGCAAGAACCATCTTTATCATGTTTGAATCTAAATATTTACATAATATATATAAACGTACATGAAATAATGTATATAATTTAGACTTCATACAGTGAGAGGTCACTGAGAACAATACACATATTCTGTTATATTGTTACTAATTATCATATTTTTCAAGAAATTAAAGTGGACTATGCTCAAATTTATGCTAAATAACATTTATTAGTATACAATGACTAGTCAGAAATCTGTCCATGACTGATATCACAGTTAAATCATATCCTATTTGTTATCCAACCATCTTGATCATGCTAATTATTATCCACATGCTGAATCTTGTATTTGGCAACCATATCTGTATAGGAATATTAACAGCAAAAGACCAATTAAAGAATTCACACATGTAGGCCAATATTCGACGAAATTGCTTTGACTAATATTGTAGAAATGATGAGTATTTGACTTTTGATTGTTCTTAGATTAATTTTATGATAATTTTATGTTTGATTTTGAATTATTACACATTTTGTTGTTGTGAATAATACAGATGTAGGCCAATATTCGACGAAATTGCTTTGACTAATATTGTAGAAATGATGAGTATTTGACTTTTGATTGTTCTTAGATTAATTTTATGATAATTTTATGTTTGATTTTGAATTATTACACATTTTGTTGTTGTAAATAATACAGATTTTAGTTAAAAGTTCATGTTAAAAGCACAATGTACACAGGAGAACCACCACACTTTTTACTTATTGAATATTAAGAAGGACGGTTTCGCAGCCACACCCCGCACACGGCACAAAAGCACCGCACAAACTACGAAGATACTCTACTTAGGAGGCCGGTACTCAACTATAGAAGAAGAAGAAGGATGCAATATGTAGCTGTGCATTTCAAATGTTCTTGCTTTTCACTTTTGTAAAATATTAAAGTCAACATTAAAACATAATCTGATTCAGTAGGCTAAATAAAATATGCTTTAAAACTTGTGCATCATAACATAGGAGAGAAAGAATAAACACAAAATAAATTTATTTTTGTACACATTTGTTATTTAAAGGCCAATATTCAACACCCAGAATATAAACACAATTTATAGTATGAATATGAAAGGGCGCTCTGCGTGTGGAAGGACGTGAATTTTTTCACTCGCTACTTGCTTAAAAAATCGTTAAAATATGCCTTTTTAGATTTGCCATCAATGTTTTTAACCAACCATTAAAGAATTTGTAATCATCATTTGTTTTATTTTCTACGTTGTTTTCGGATTTTGATGCGGATTGGGTGAATTTTTATCGACTTTTTTAAATCCTGTCTTCAACGATTTCATGTATCGCTGCAATAAAGTATAGCCTTTCAACGCTACCAACGGAACCTGAATCGTCTTGGTCTTCAAGTTTTTAACCTTATTATTCCCCAAATTTTTATCTTTTGTGCTATATTACTATTTGTGTTACTGCATATGTGATCACCTCAACTTTCGATCGCTTTATTTTTCCTGCCTTTAATCATCTCGACGGTTTGGATGCAATTTTTAACCTTACAATTGTTTTGCGGGGTTTCTTTGAACTCTGAACCTTACGCTGCCATCTTTGAAAATCTTGCTCTTTGTATGTGACTTGGACTTCTGGACATTATGGCCTCTTCAAGAAATCACACTTCCTTCAATAATGCTCTTCTCATATTGTGTGTGCAAGATTAGCTGTGAGTCAGACTCGGGATCACAACCTGTAAGTACTTTTGAATCCGTATTTGTGTGGAAAATATCTCTCAACCAGTCAACCTTATAGTTGGTCGCTTAGAGAAGCAGTCATATTACCGTTGCCGGCCATTTGACTCTAAACGTTTGATCCTTGAATTGACAGTTTGTGCTGCGGATGTTCAGCTGAACCCGGGGCCTGTTAAACCTCATTCTTCAGCTTCCGGTTCGTCGTCTCGATCAATGCAAAAAGAACAGCATATCTTGTCAAATCTGCAAGAAATTAGTTTTGGGAATTTTATTGATTGCCAAGAATATTTCCACCATAAGTGCGTTGGTATAAGTCCTGCTATAGCAAGGAACTTGATCGCTGACCCTGTACCATGGTATTGCCCTGACCCATGTAGTGTGTGTGTGTGTGATGGCGATGTGCTTATAGGTATCACCATGTGGTGCAATGTGATAGCTGCGACAAATGGCTTTACTGTGCTTGATGTGGCATTGGTGATGGTTTGTACTCTTCGCTTATGAATTCAAGCTGTAACTGGATTTGTCCATTCTGTTGTGAGCTGAACTTTTCAAGTTCGTTGTTCTCGGAAGGAGGAGACTCCACTGAAAACTCATTCCAAATCTTGGTCAGTGATGATGAGTCATCAATCACTAAGTCATCGAACCCAAGTCAGGAAGAAGGGAGGAAAGAGAGAATGAAGAATCAGAACAAACGGACTAGAAAACACATGCTAGACTCGTATTAACTAACTGCCGTGGTTTACGCTCCAAGGTAGGCGAAATGACAGTTCTCATTGATGACACTAAACCAGAATTTGTTTGCGGTACAGAATCATGGTTGGATTTGAGTGTGGGAAATGGGGAAATTTTTCACACCATTTCCCGCAAAGACCGTGAGTCAGCAACAACAGGAGGTGGTGTTTTTCAAGCTGTTAAAGAGGATCTTGTTACCACCCGATGTAAAGCTACCGAAGATGCGAAATTGTCTGGACCGAAACTAAAGTGAAGGGGTGTAAACCTCTCATCGTTGGGGTCTTCTACCGCCCACCTAGCGACGTCAGTGGTGACGTCATTTTTGGACTTGGGAAATATAATTAATTCTCACATCGTAGGTCTCACGGGGGACTTCAATCTACCTAACATCTCTTGGGACAATCATTGTATCATACCTGGTAAGGGCAGTAGCAACAGAGCTGCTGATAAACTTTTGTCACTGGTTGGGGGAAATGGGTTTATAACAACCTGTAAACAAACCCACTACGAAACAGGGTAAGACTTAATATCCTTGACTTGGTTTTAGATAATAATCCAGAAGTAGTGGATAAGATTTCAGTCATCGATGGTATCGATGTTCAGTGGTCACAACTCGGTGGTATATAGTCGACTTGCGGATTGCTCCTATCAGGAAACGGCCAGTCAAGAGAAATGTTTATCTGAGAGACAAAGCAGACGTCTCATATATTACAGACGATCTTCAATGCTTTTCTGATAGATACTTTCAATCAATGTTGTGGAGAAGTATCGATGACAAATTGGAAGCAATCAAATCTGCTATCAAGGTTACCATGGAGAAACACGTACCCCATAAATACACCTCAAGCAGATTCATTTTTCCTTGGTTTAACCGCACATTTAAATGTGATGTAAGGAAGAAGCAGAGGTTGTAAGTAGTAAATTCAGGGAGGTCCCAGGATTGGGAAGTCTTCAGGCAATGTAGGGAAAACACTCATAAAGTCATCAAGCAAGCTAGATCTTCCTACATTAAAGACTTCTTGGGTACTGCCTTACTTGAAACTCCAAAGCGATTTTGGAGCTTTATCAGACATCTCAAAAGAGAAATGTCAAGCATTTCCGATTTAGAAAGCGGTGGTCGTGTTAATTGTCAGTGACGACAAAGACAAGGCCAATTTACTGAATGACCGGTTCAAAAGTGTTTTTGTCACCGAATTTGATAGCGATATCCCATCTAATTTGGGCTCCAGTCCGTATAAGCTAGTTAAGGGAATTATTCACCTTAATATCACCAGTAGTGGAGTTGAGAAACTTCTTAGAGAGCTGTATACCAGTAAATCACCTGGGCCTGACGGTATTCCACCCTGGTTTCTGAGGATCGGTGATGTGCAGCTAGCCGCTCCTCTGCAGGATCTATTTCAGTCTATTTCAGGAAGCAAATGTAGCTCCTATCTTCAAAAGGGGGAACAGAAGCTCGCCAGGAAACTACCGGCCTGTCTCCTTGACGTTGGTAGTACTATTGCAAGGTGATGGAACATTATTAACCACAGTCACGTTATGAAATATCTGGAAGACAAGAACATTCTTAATAGCAGACAGATTTTTCTGTATAGATAAGATCATGCTTTTTGTAATTAATTTCACTGATTGCATATCATATCATTTTGGTATAACCATGTTCTCCATAGACGCCAGCTAAAGCGTTCAAAGGGTTAATAGAATTGGTGAAGTTCCAAGGTATTTTCTGGAGTTGCAGGCCTAAATTATTGTGACATATCAACAGTAGTCTATGAAGAAAATGTACAGTCATCGATTTATGCTAAAGAGCTTTCATCATCAATTTTCTTGGATCCAATACACTCTCTACTGAGATCAGCTTTATTGTTATCGTGACTGTTGATGTGTATACTGGCCATTAAAGTGCCTGTTCAAAGAAAATCACAAATATGGCAAATAACGTATTACTAGACACTGGTAAGCTAACAGACGGCCATCGTACAAGTTTTAGGTCAACTACATATCGGGTGATTTATAAAAATACAAATAAAACGACCACCATAGCATCTAGGATATGCGAGAGACAAAACAGGCATTGAAAATGTGTGAGATGTCATGGGACTTCGTCTGCTTGTGCAAATCATGTTCAACATGTGATGTCACACATCTCAGCGGCGATCGGAGAGCTTTTCAGGTGCTATGCCGGGGCTGTATTTAAGCGTTTTGTAATTGATAATAATCACTACTTCAAATTTTTCCAAGCATTGAATTTTGATAACCTTGTCCAATCAAAGTTTCACCTTTGCAATAATGACAATAAAGTTAGTTTTTAAAATCAATGAACGTTCTTTTTAAGGTTTATGGTCTCCTGCCCATTTTCTTTCTTTCTGTTTTTTTTTTTGGGGGTGGGCCTCCAAAATGCCTATTACAGGTAGATACAAGGAAACAGTTCTGTGAATGTGTAAAGACAAAAGAATGATTCCTTTGTATAAAATTCAAAGCCATTTAACAATTATTTCCAGTCTACAAAGAGAGGGGGTTGCACAATTTTGCAGTTGCAAAACATACATGTGCATACCTGTACAAAGTGTGTTTTGCCTCCTTTTTTAATTACTAATCCACGTGGTATATCAAATTTTATGATTTTCCTACTGAGATATTAAATGAGCTTCAAAGTATCAATACAATAGCCTTCCTGTACCATTTTCACTCAATGCATAAATGGAGCTACCTGTAGATGTATAATTAAGATCTAAGCAATACACTGTATGTGCAGTGCTTAAAATGAACACTCATGTTCATTTTACTGGTCATTAATAAATATGCGATACTGACGTTACATCTATTATCAATTTATTTAAAGTATTATATATTCCTTTTCTTTTAATGTGTAAGTTTAGAAATTCATGACATTAATGTTTGACTTATTTAATGGTACATCATCTTTTTAAATTTTATATAGGAATTAATCTGTAGAAATTTCTCAGCATGAAATTCTATTGGGCTTTAGCTTTATTCTTATTTACTGGTTGCCAACATGGTTTCCGAGCTAAAAGATCTACCGAGACTCAACTTATTCTCTCAATCCACGATGTTAGTAAGGAACTGAATAACGGCAACCTGGTCGACATGGATTTGTTGGACCGTTACGAAAGCGATCAATAATTAAGCCGTTTCCTCACCGTCAGCTAATAGAAAAGCTTCTATATCATGGTCTTGGAGGGGGAAATTGCCGTTTGGGTGGAAGATTTTCTGAGAAATCGATCCCAACAAGTATAGCCATCAACGGATACGCAGGAACAGTGACTGGGCCATTGTGGTTTCTACTGTACATCAATGCGACATACCAGATAACATTAACTCAAGACTATAGGTTGTTTGCAGATGACTGTATTTTATACACCCCAGTATCGGTAGGGCCTATACGTAGAGCTTGACAACAGTGTACTCCAACATGTCCTCCAGTCTCTCCCAAGACGAAAATCCAATTGAATCCCCATTGAATCCCAATTGAATACCAATTGGCAATTTGGAGTACATGGAAAGCGAAACAATGGGTACCTATTGAAACCAATTGGCAATTGGTCCCCATTGAAACCGAAAGGCAATTGGTCCCCATTGAATGTCCCCATTGGATCCCAATTGAATACCAATTGGCAATTTGGAGTACATGGAAAGTGAAACAATGGGTACCTATTGAAACCAATTGGCAATAGGTCCCCATTGAAACCGAAAGGCAATTGGTCCCCATTGAAACCAACTGGCAATTATTGGTCCCCATTGAAACCAACTGGCAATTGGTAAACCGAGAACTATTGATAAATCGATACTTCATAATCAATGTTGGCAACTGTCCATCAATAGGTATATTCTAATCTCAAATGCATTTACTCCATCACAAAGATCATTTGAAGTGAATTTAAGATTGACTTCAGAAAAGGTCGAGGCTCGTACAAACATATATAAAATAAACATACATGTTATTTATTGGTTAGTAATCATATAATCAATATATCTATTGCTAAAACTTTCATGTAATTGTAACATGATCAGACAAATAATCTATTGGTCAATAATTGCTGAAGGAAAATACAAATCACAAAATTGATGTGCATTGTCATAATTTGCTTAACAAATCATGATAAATGTATTTTTCTGTGACACGTGTAGAGTATACTAATGAATATTCATGAGATACAAAGATCTGTTGGTTCCTATTGGTTTCTATTGGACTGTTTCTATTGGTCCTATTGGTTTCTATTGGTCCTATTGGTTTCTATTGGTCCCATTGGGTTCTATTGGTCTTATTGATCATATCGGTCCTATTGGTTTCTATTGGTCTAATTGGTTTCTATTGAT
Source organism: Mesocentrotus franciscanus (assembly GCA_037976565.1). Lineage (NCBI taxonomy): Eukaryota > Metazoa > Echinodermata > Echinoidea > Camarodonta > Strongylocentrotidae > Mesocentrotus > Mesocentrotus franciscanus. The sequence continues at coordinate 18,269,220 of CP137672.1, forward strand.
CCTATTGGTTTCTATTGGTCCAATTGGTTTCTATTGAGCATTGGTCCTATTGGTTTCTCTGGGTCCTATTGGTTGAAACCAATTGAACACCAATTGAATTTTCAATTGGTTTCAATTGGACCAATTGGCCCCATTAGACTTTAATGGGATTTCAATTGGTTTCAATCGGTCCAATTGGCCCCATTAGACTTTAATGGGATTTCAATTGGTTTCAATTGGTGCAATTGGCCCCATTAGACTTTTAAAAAAGATTTCAATTGGCCCCATTAGACTTTAATGGGATTTCAATTGGACCAATATTGGCCCCATTAGACTTTAAAAAGGATTTCAATTGGTTTCAATTGGACCAATTGAAGTCCAAAATAGGGCCAATTGGACCAATTGAAACCAACTGAAGTCCTATTAAAGTCCCATTGAGACCAATTAAAACCAATTGGAACCAATTGAAACCAATTGAAACCAATTGAAAATTCAATTGGTGTTCAATTGGTTTCAATTGGATTTTCGTCTTGGGCTGGAACGCTGGCAAGACACCTGTATGATGAACTTTAATACCAGCAGGTGCTACTCAATGACGTAAATTTGGAAAAAGAAATTCGCCTCAGCATTCCTACAAGTTCTGTGGTCGAGATCTAACTGTACGTGTTTCTTCCCATCCATAATAGGTGTGCATATCTCTAACACGCTGAGTTGGAACACATTACCAAGGAGGTTGTTTCCAAAGCACGTACAGAGGGTCCAGGACGTCATTAGGCGGAATCTGTAGTGTTGTGATATAATAAGAACACCAAATCCACTGCATACCAGATGCTGGTCCGTCCACTGCTCAAGTATTCAGCAGCAGCTTGGGATCCATCTGCGAAGCTAAACAGTAAGTCTCTGGAAAGAGTGCAGCGACAAGCAGCAAGATTATGTACTAATATAACTACCGGATGGAAGAGGGCACTAGCTGTTACCAAGGCCCAGAACTATCTTGGCATGGGAATCCCTTCAGACATGAATCAAAGACTTCCCATGTATATAAGATGAAGAATGGCTTAGGTAATATGCATTTGGATGAATTTATTCAACGTAACCCCCAAGAGCTACTAGAGGGAATGACCAGAATTAAGTTTATCCAGATCAGGCATAGGGCCAGCTAGCTAGGTAAGTCCAGGACTTCTTCGATCGTAAACACTGTTAGGTACTTGATGAACAACATTCCTTCTTCAATTGTCAATAGTCCATCCCTGGAAACATTTAAAGCTAAGAAACTCAAACAAAATAGATAAGTCTTTCGACACGCAATGCGCTTCTCTCATCACACAGTTAGCGTGGATGTGTCTGGAGAGGACATTTTGCTGACCAAACCTTACATAATTATATGCATGAAAATATCATAATTCACCTGCGCAGCAGCCATTGCAGCTCGATGATAAGGCAGGGGGAATATCAAAGCTGAAAATCTCACTGTGTCTGGTCCATAATAATCAGCAACTTTCTGATATGTACGCCAAGCAGCTTTCGAATCTGGGCATATCAGATCTACAAAGGATTCGAGTTGTAAAGGAGCATCACACGACCCAGTGCTGTAGAAGAAGCCAGGCGGTCGTAGCGGGATCGGGGCCTGAGCGGTACCCTGGCTGATCAAGACGCCTAAAACCACGGCGAGCGATGCGACCACTGCCCGATGCATGTTGTCACTACGTGTGATGGCCAAAAATTTGCTCTAGTTGTTTTGGTGGCAGTTGTGCTTGGAACTTATCTGGTGAAGGAGTCCACATGAAACAAGCACTGAACAAGCAGATTTCTACCACGACTACAGCTATATAGTAAAAGCCAGAATAGTCATGCAACTTTAATCACGAGTATAACTGAGTGATCGTGAATAGGCATTTATTATTATGATGATCATTGTTGACAGATCACACAAAAGTTGTGTAACTGCAAGATAAGCCACGTGATGATAACGATAGATAACTCTAGTCTTGATATCAGTACACTAAAAAAAAGATAATAAAAAGCCATGACCAGTTTTCCATAATATATAAGTGTTGTTAGAATTAGTGACAATCCGTTTCAAATAAAATATATATAGACAAGCTTGAGTGTTTTCATGCATTGTTTGCAATTAATCACAAAAAAAAACTGTTTCAATTATATAATGACAGACCGTGTTTCTTTGTAAAAGTTTTCACCTTATTCTGTATAGACCTGATTGCTATTTTTATAAGAATAAAGGCGTAAAAACATGTATTCACAGCTGAATAATACGCGCCTTTAAAACTAAAACAATTTTCTTTTATTCCTGCTTATATATTAAGTACTTTGCAACTTCTCGGAAAATAATTGGCCCCTACTCCCCCACTTGCGCCTCAGAAAATTGTAGGCCTACTATAGATCTGTATGGCTCATTATAAATGCTGTCGACCCTGATTGGTTAAAAACAGGATGATCAAGGATAATATATATATATATATATTTTTTTAGTGATCACTATCACCCTTGGTTTCATAGTAATAATTATATCTAGACGACCCTCCTCATTATTCTCTTTCTCTCTCTCTCTCTCTCTCTCTTTATACCCCAATCCCTCTAATATATTATTTTGGTGGCAGTTGCGCTTGGAACTTATCTGGTGACAGAGTCCACATGAAACAGACACTAGCTGAACAAGCAGATTTCTAGTAAAAGCCAGAATAGTCTATTACATTTGCGGATCCAGGGGCACAGGGGCACGACCAAAAAAACTGAGCGAATTTTCGACCGGCACGATTTTCAAATTTTCGGGAGCAAAAAAAAGGAAAAAAAGAAAAAAGTGCTCCTTCCCCCCCCCACTGAGCGAATTTTCGGCCGGCGCGATTTCCAATTTCCCAATTTTCGGGTGCAAAAAAAAAAATTAAAATGTGCTCACTACCCCCCCCCCCACTGAGCGAATTTTCGGCAGGCGCGATTTTCAAATTTGCGGGAGAAAAAAATTGTGCCCCTGTCTAAGAAATCCTGGATCCGCGCCTGTATTATATTACGAGTATTCAAGGCGATCGTGAATAGGCATTTATGATGATCATTGTTGACAAATCACACAACTTAAATTGCGTAACAGCAAAATATGTCTCGTGATATGATAACGATAGATAAATCTAGTCTTGCTATCAGTACACTAAAAAAAAAAGGCAATACAAATCCATGACCAGTTTTCCATATTAAATAGAAGTGTTGTTAGAATAATATGATAATCCGTTTCAAATAAAATATGTAGACAAGTTTGCCGTCTTTTCATGCATTGTTTGCAATTAATCACAAACAACTTTAGTAATAAACTTTTTTAATTATATGAGAGACCGTACATTTCTTTGTAAAAGTTTTAACCTTATAGTCTGTCTAAACCTAATTGCTATTTTTTATATAAAGGCGTAAATACATGTATTCACAGCTGAATAATACGCGCCTCTAAAACTAAAACAATTTTTTCTCATTCCTGCTTTGTAGATATATTAATATAAGTAATTTGCAACTTCTCGGAAAATTATTGGCCCCTCCCCCATTTGCGCCTCAGAAAAGTGTTGGCCTACTACTAGATGATCTGTAAAGCTCATTTTAATGATAATATAATAAAAGTACAGTTCTTATAAGCGCATAGTACATTTGTTAACATCTCTAGATCTACGCTCTGTAGGAAAAATGAAAAAGAAAAAGTAATTCTAGTAAGGAAAAAGAAAATATACTGCATGGTAATTTTTCTACACAGCATGGTCATATTCTACACAGAAGGACTTGTGTGTGTAGAATGTATTCACCTCTTATTAAAGATACTATGTCCCTTTTGCAGCCAACATCAAATTCTGTAGAACTTTGCAGGAATTATAAATATGTCGTGTATGTCCTATCTGTGAAATTTAAACGTTAGCAGTGTCCTAATATTCAAATTATGCAAGGAAACCCGTTTACTTGCTAGACTTCACTGTCAGACACTATTGAGTGACTGACTGGCTTTTTCATCTTTGGTAATAACATACATAAAATGAGCTGTAGCAGTTGCTATGTCAGAAATCCCCAAGCAACACCATGAAAAGAAGGGTTTCAATGGGGTTTCATATGAAATTTAAACGTTAGCAGTGTCCTAATATTCAAATTATGCAAGGAAACCCGTTTACTTGCTAGACTTCACTGTCAGACACTATTGAGTGACTGACTGGCTTTTTCATCTTTGGTAATAACATACATAAAATGAGCTGTAGCAGTTGCTATGTCAGAAATCCCCAAGCAACACCATGAAAAGAAGGGTTTCAATGGGGTTTCATATGAAAACATGCAATGCTATTGAGGTTTTTTTTCAGGGGTGGAGCTTAGCTAGCAGGTAGAACAAAAGTAATACAAATATGATATAAAATATATGACATAAATGTACACCAAAAGGTCAAAAGATATGTGATGTATTCATTATTACAGATCAACAAAAATCAACATGAATTGTTTTATAGTCATTGTTTTATGTCTTGAACTTATCTATGGTATCCGTATGTTTAATATCATAGGTTTACCGTAGAATTTAGTCGAAATGTGAGGTACGTAACGTATACGTACATACAAGTCCTTCTGTGCTGACCTCAGACTTCTCAGTTCGATCTCACTGGCCGGTATTTTGCAAGGAGGTGTGAGAGGTATGTTAGAGCTATCTCATGAACACACTGATACACAAGTAACAAGATCTTAAACTCAATTCGTGATCGGATAGGCAACCAATGCAAGACCCGTAATATAGGTGAAATTAACTCATATCTGTTGGTCGATCTTTGTCACGAGTCTTCTAGCCGAGTTTTGAATAACCTGAAGTTTCCGGATTTGAGTGTCTGGTAAACCATACAGGAGGCTATTAGGGTAATCGAGATGAAACATAACAGATGCATGTACTAATCTTTCAGTAGTCGGTTTGTCAATATGAGGTCGGATTTTGTTAATCTATACAATGCAAATGAAGCTATAGTCTACATCTAGAGCTATAAACATAATCTGTCAATGTGAATTAAGTGATTATCAATTAAAATAACCCCTACATTTCTTGCTTTTTGACGGGGTGAACTTGTGCGCCGGCCATCAATAATATATTACAATGGATGGGAAAGAATTATCCGAACGAAATCGAAATGAAATATATGAAGAACTTCTGTTTTTGTACTATTCAACTTGAGACCATTCAACTATGACCATTCTTTCACCTCCCTGATACAACTCACTGCTTATAGGAACTAGTGTTGAAGTGTTTGATGCAGTAAAAGAAATATATATTTGTGTGTCATCTGCATAGAACATTTTTGAAAATGCTGTCGACCCTGATTAAACCTTCAAAACAGGATGATCGAGAGAAACAACGGGGCAGTACGTATATCGCCCCGGAAGAAAAATCTCACGGACATCGAGTTGAAAAACAGGTTTGTCCCCTGGCATTTTGAGAGACCTAGAAAATATCTCTATACATGCATGTATAATAAATTGAAAACTATGTCTTTGTGCTAATTATGAATGGACAGAACCCACCTTTTTTATATAGATTTTCCCAGACTCGTTGTCTATTAAGGCTGGATTTTAATGAACTAATTAATTGGTCTTGGGCTAATTAGTGTAGGCCTAACTGGTAGGTGTATTCATCCCTTTTAGTGGTAATTATTTTACCCAACTGCTAAGAAAAACGAAAGGTAAAAACAATCGGTGGAATGAAGGCAGACGTCGACGTCACAGAAATTGAAAAAAATATACCCCCCCCCCCTAGTGCCCTATTCACATTTTTTCTGAATCCAACCATTCATGTAACAAAAAACCTTGTACCCTTGCAAAGCAGGAATTTAATTGGTTCTCGTCTGAAGGGCCGGATTCTACGGTACCCTCCGAAATCAAATTGGGATTCAGTTTAGGTTTGAAGGGATTCCAACTATCTGATACATGGGTTTCATAGTAATAATTATATCTAGACGACCCTCCTCATTATTCTCTCTCCTTCTCTCCCTCTTTCTATCGCCCCTCTTTCTCTCTATATTTTATCTTTTCTTTCTCCCTAGCTCCTAGTACACGTCTATTACTTACAGTTACACCTCTTGCTGTAACAAATTATTTACAGACCAATGATAATCAAAAGCATATTTGCATTTTTCTCTTACACACACACACACACAAACAAAATATATATTGATGAACACTGCATCCTTTCTTTTTAAAAAGATCATATTTTATTCGTAAATTCAATATTTCATATTTCAAAGATAATTCTGGGAATGGTATTCAAAACAAGTAGAATGATAATATAAAAATGCTGGCATAGCAGACAATACTTTTGTTTCAAAACGTGAATAAGTTGGAACATTACAATAGACCAGCTCACGGTTAGCACATGTCCCAAATGACTCCGAATATCCAGATCTTCAAAACATGAAGAGGTTCCACTGAACTTGTACATTTTGAAATAATCACTCCTACGGCGATGGAGGTGCTACATAAATAGCCTTTGTTAGCCTTTGTTTCCCCTGGCCTTTTCAAAGAATACTTCCACCTGTGCATCATGGAGTGCACTGCTTGTGCATAAATGAAAAATGATTACATAACTTTCATGAGCACGTATCCACGTATGACCTTTATCTGCTCATGCTCATACTGCAACCATGAACTGGCTTATTAAATGAAGGCTACTGATTTGATAATACATTACTCAAAATAAATCTTTACTGAACTTGCAAAAAGGAACTTACTAATAGTTCTATGTCATGTAATTCATAATTTTCAAGTACTATATTTTTCACATTAAATACAATAAAATTTAACATTCAAGCAGATGTCCTCATGTACGTACAAATTGCAATCAACAGCAACACATTAATGCAGTAATGGTCTATATACATATAACTATCATATATATACACTGAGTAAAAAATGAATCATTTTATATCCTTTAATATCATGGCAAATTCTTATCACAAACAAAATAAATCATCTTTTGAATAATTAGAGTAGACAGGGACATTTCTTTTCTGATAGGGAAGGGCTATCAATAATGAATGAAATAATTCTTTTAACAATATATGCAAGTAAATATCATTAGATTGGTGAAATAAATTACAATGATCAATCTATATCTATCATGGTGTTAAGCAAAGTATACATATATCCATATCAATACCAAGAAATCCAGAGGAATTAAGTTATACCAATCTAACACATTTTATATTCCTTGTGGCTATCGCTTTATAGCGGCAATTAAATGGGCGCTTTGGGCAGAGAACATAAAATGTCCAATACTTCTCAAAATTCTTCATTTTTTGCAATGGTAAACTCTTGAAAATGAATTAGACTTTGTCTTATTTTGTTGTTTTCCCATGTAATATCTTCTTTTTTTAAATATATATATATATATATATATATATATATATATGTATATATATATATAAAACCAGGTGCTATTCCGAAGGACAAACAAAATAAAATAACCCTCAAAACCTTCAATTTTGGCAATGATATACCCTTGAGAGTGAATTAGACTTTCTCTTATACTGTGATTTTAGACCTTGTAACATCATATTTTGTTACTCTAATTACCATACTCACACAATGACAATGTACTGATAACATATCCAGATTTTAATGTCTAGTAATAATAATAATAATAGGCATTTCTATAGCGCCATCTATCTAGAAACATATAAACCGAGGCGCACTAATTATTACCCGGCTTTAGCCTAGCTGCCATTACAGCGCTCTAGAATTGCAAGGAATTAATTCCTGCCAGGTACCCATTTACCTCACCTGGGTCGAGTGTGGCAAATGAAGATTAATGCCTTGCCAAAGGACATTAGTGCCGTGTCGGGGATCGAACCACGACCTTTGAATTTCAAGTCAAGTGCTCAAACCACTCGACTACGACACTTCTAATAGCTAGTACTCCTGGAAGAGCAAAGAGTCTAAAGAAAAAAAAATCTGAATTATCAATGTGATCTAGCCTAATGTACGAACATTCGTGAGACCCCGCCCCCACTCCGGGTCGGAATGACCGCATGCGTGTTACCAAAATGTCCGTAAAGAGGTACTTTTCACGCACCAAAGTCCGCTCGTACATACACAAAATTGACTGTACACCGGACTTAGGGGTGTTTTCAAAAGGAGGAACACGCATATGTACCCTAAATAACACTGAGTGGGGGCCGGGCGTGAGACTCTATAATTATGAGGTTTTTTATCATTAGGATTCATTACCACTTCATATATTCCTTGACCTAAAACTGTAAAATGTACCACTCCGTGTTCAATAACATTCAAAGTACTGATTTGATCAACACAATCGCAATTAAGGCACTCCTCGTTCACAAGTCATGAAATAATCACATAACATTTTTCTTGACTAATTAATTGACAAACATAGTAATGAAATGATGGTAGTCAATACAAATCTATAACATTAATACTGTTATTTCTAGTCTGGTTCAGTTATAAACAAACATTTTTAATCATGGATAGCATTGATGAATTTATAGTACTACATATATTGTACCTGGAATGTTATTCCCTCATTTTATAAACAAGAATTAAAAGTTTTGAAAATCTATTTCAGATATATAACAATATAAACCACAATCCTATCACATAACAGCAACCTCAAATGCAGCCAGCATTCCCATTGCATGGCATTTTGCTGGAGCTCCTATGAGTAATACAAATATTTTTTTTACAGTAAGTAGAAACACACATTTACATCCAACAATATAAATATTTCATCTTTAGACACACTTTCTTTCTCAATTAACATCCAAGAATATCAAATAATACCTCTTCAGGCTTAGCACCTTCCACATGCAAGGTATATACAATTACCATTAACACTATTTTAGCAACAACAAAAATCAAGAACTAAGGCGTGGCATCGAATCATCGGGGTAATGTTGAACTCGACGATGCCAATGTCAGATATATGTGACAAACACATAAAGCCATGTTCTATCATACATTGCTCCAAATAGATTTATTCACATGATTTTCAATTTGCATTAATGTTTGGAGTGTTATCAGAGCATTTTGAATATCTACAAAGTCACTAGGGGTGACAGTCGATGATAGTTTTTTATATAGAAAATGCAGATTTGTACAGTATCTTTAATGAGTTCCATGTTGAGCGATAGAAGACAGATAAAGAAAAGAATGTTGGGCTACAACACTAAAAAAAAATCCACAATATACAAGCAAACAAACACAAAAACAAACAAATAGTAATTTCTTATTTTACAACAACAAAATGTGGAATCGTCTGATCTATGACATTAGTCAAGTTTTCTCCTGTTTATAGACATTAAATTTCTGTTATAAAATGCCCAGGTTAATGGGTACAAGCATTTGATAAAAAAAACATCCTTTAAGCTCTCTTACAGTACAAATTATGTGCAAATTTCAGACACAGCAAACTTTTAGTCAGACTACAATTATACTCCCAAAGTGAGGTAATATAACTGCAAATTAATTTTTTTTAAATCCCCCCATTGAGTGCCAAAATTGATGAACTTGAAAGCCCACATACCGGGCAGTAAGGGCAGATTATGGATGTATAATTGTGAACACTTATCTATTGACAAGAGGAGAAAACATGCCTCTATAAGATGAGTGTGCACACGAATACAAGAAGGCTGTTTCCTCCACTTTGGAGCAATTCAGTGTTTGCTAATATATGTGACTGGAAGAGCTCAGTTGCAGTAAAAGGCATTTGTGAAACAATCACACAAATAATATACTTTCAATGAGCAATGATTTACATATTACATAATAAATATTCAAAATTATATATTACCTTTTAAATGTATTATGTCAAGTACAAGTACCGAATCAGATATTGTATATACATCAGTGTATAAAATATCACTAAATCTAGTTCTGTTGGTATATTTTATGCAGGGATTGTATGTTTAGAAATATACATTCACTATACAATTTAAGCAGGCATTTTGAACATAATTTGAATAGTTCATACAATTTCATTAAGGGTAAATTTTATATAAAGAATGTGTTATAAAGTTTATCATAGTTAAGATTTTACTTGACAAGTTTTTTAATTTGATTTGTTTTTCATTAAATTCTAAACATCAGCACTATATCATATGATATTAATTTCAAAAATTCATGGATCTTTCTCAAATTTCAACCGGAAGCTTCAGCTTTAGAACTCATTGAATAGTTTGGACTGGAGTTCATGGAAATGCATTTTATATTAAACTCGAATCATATCCAATGAATGGATTAAAGTTCAATGATAGTAGAAACAATATCAATATTTTGGCAATAATCATACCTATAACACTGTAAATATTGAAAGTATTGACACCTGAATGTAAAACAGGGCAGTGTTTCACAAAACCGCCTCTATTGTAATTAACAAGCATTTCAATGGGATATTGGTGAATTTGTAGTTCTGACGATTTTACGAACACTGCCCATTTCTTCATCTTATATGTACGTACAGCAATTAAAGTGACCTTTCACCTTTCACCTTCTACACCATTTTCGGTGACCCCATTGACCTCTGAGCCGTGATGGTTACCCAATGATCCTTCTCCATTTGGCACCATGATAGTACTTGCCTCGTCCTGCTTGCAAAATTTAAAAACAAGAATATTTCTCTGTAAAACAATAATCACAAAACGATTTTGGCTCCATTTAAGAGTGTCCCAAATTCATGCTATTCAAAAAGTATTCATATGATATATCTGTAAAGCATTAGAGACACCATCACTTTAATATTAAGCGCTATATAAACCCAGAATATTGTTATTATGAATGACATCAGTAGAAAATATCTCAGCATCTGAAGGGCTTACAAATATTCTGGAAAAAACTAAGGTTTATAATTAAACATGTAATATATATTTATTGATTTTGAAAGGGTGGAAATTAATCTGGGTTATGTAGGGATTTTTTTTCTGAGTAAATTTTCAAACAATATTACAAGGGGTTGGGGCAAATATTGTCAACAATCTTCACTTTCTGGGTAAAATATTGCATTTCAGTGGTAGTTTTGGCATCTTGATGTTTGAAACAAATGGATTGTGTTTCGTGGCTCCTAAAATGTTAAATCATGTCCTGCATGTACTTACCCCTTTGGTGAGCTGTCTCTTTTCTTTCTCTATCTCAAACTGAGCCGCGGTGAAAGCCCCAACACCACGGTGGGTAAGAAGAGGGTTGGCTCGGGGCTGAATCAGCCGAGCCAGGCCCACTGGTTTCTCCAGCTCTCGCCTCTTTCTCTCCTGCAGTTTCTTAGCTTCCTCGGCATGGGTTAGCTTTTCCATGGCAGCCTAATTTTGAGGGAATAAACAACAATATTGGATAAAATGTACGTCTGCAGGATTCTTCATTACTTTCAAAATTTTCTTTTCAAAATAATTTGTCTGTAATCTCCTTTCCTCACTTAAACTCTGCCTCCCTTCCTTTATCCTGTCTCTCTTAGGTTTTTCCTTCAAATATAAACAACCAACAGCAAGTATTTTTAATGAGAATAAGAAAAGGGCAGTTTAACTGTCTAGACACTCAATACAAATACAATAATAAAGAGAGCAGTAGAAAGCTTAGCAATAAGATAGTAACCTGATAAATAACGGGATGTTAAATGGAGTTCAAATGGAGTCTATGTGTTCAACCAAAGGCTTCCCGAGTCCCCTCCCTCCCTCCCTCCCTCCCTCACCTTGAGTTTCTCATCAGCAGCCTTGCGCTCCTCCTCCAGTTCCCTGAGTCGCTCCCTCTCCACCTCCAGCTGACTAGCCTGCTCCAGCCTCTGCTGGACGAGCTCCTCACTACGCTGCTCAAGGTGCTCCCTCTTCTCCTGCTCCTGCCTCAAGAGGGCATCCTGCTCCTCCTTTAGTTTCTCAAGCTGCTCCCTCTTTTCAGTCTCCTCACAAAGGATTCTGGAAAGAAAAATACAAGAGAGAGCAAAAATAGCGTAGTAATTCAAATGCCGAATCCCCTTCATCAATGTGCAAAGACGTTCAACAATCATAATTAATAATGTCATCATTATGAAGGACATCAATGTAATTAGTCTAAATTTGCCACGATGGGTAGATTGAATAGGAAATATATTCTTGAAATGCTTCAGCATCTCTTCAAGGCATCTAGACTAGACGCAGAGTAATGATCCAATGCTCTTTGGAAGTGAATAAATTGAGAAATATTTTATATGCAAAAGACAAAAAAATGAATTTTTTCAACACCATCACCATCATAAGCCTATCCATCATCATCATCATCATCATCATAATCCTTACCATCACATCATCATCATCATCATCATCATAGTCCTTGCCATCATCATCATAGTCCTTACCATCATCATCATTTTCATCACCATCATCATAATCCTTACCACCATCATTTTCATCACCATTATCCTCATAATCCTTACCACCATCATCACCATCACAATCATCATCATCATCATCAGAGGTGTCGTGGTTCAGTGGATATGTCACCGGACTGTGGATCACGAGGACCGCGGTTCAAGTCCCACCGCGGCACTAATGTCCTTTGGCAAGACATTGATCTACATTTGCCACTCTCCACCCAGATGTTAAATGGGTACCCGGTAGGATGCGAAAGTTAATGTGGTTAGATGAGCAAGTGTACGCTTGTAAAAATGACGCCTGGCTGGAATGCTCCCCAGGAGTGGAGAATGTGCATACATTGTGTGCGGGTAAGCCTGAATCCGATGACCGGGGCAATAATATATATCTGTAAAGCGCTTTGAGAGGGCCTGTGGTCCTGAAAAGCGCTATATAAGAACGAACTATTATTATTATTATTATTATTATCATCACAATCCTCATCCTACCTGGATTGCAGAGCACGCACAATCTCTTCATCCCTCTTGGCTTGCCTCTCCTCCTCAAGTGCCAGTTCTAGTTGCTGTAGCGATTCCTCCAGCTCTGCTAGCCTCTTCCTGTCTTCCTCTTTCAACCGTTCCTCAATCTCAGCTCTCTTTGTTGCATCCTCGTAAGCCTGTAACAATGACAGGAGAATGGTTAAGGCATCATGGAAAATTTGTCAATGGGATAGCTGTTTCATAAACCCATTTGTACATATGCAGGATAGTATTAGTGCTATTACACAGACAATGATAGAAGTCATATATATACATACATAGAATAAAAAGTGACTGCAATATACAGTGATAACCCTATGAAAGCTTAAATTTATGTATTGATCCTAATATTTTTTACTAGGAGTTGTAAACTTTTATATCATGGAACACTGTTTGTATCGAGACAAGCCATAAAGAAGTAACAATAACTATTAAAGCACTGGTGTCATGTTTTCATCTCTGTGATATGTGTTCATCACTTTGGAGGCAGCATGAAAGTTAAGGTCAGATTCGAAATACCTTATAATGCTTGTTTATATACCAACAAAAACAATTTACATCAATCTACGTGATATATCATCCTCATTCCTACCTTCTTCAGTTCCTCTAATTCTCTGGCTTGTCTTTCCCTCTCTTCCTCCTCCAATTTCCTCCTCTCCTCTTCTTCTCTCTGTCTCTCTATCAGCTTCCTTGCTCCTCCTTCTGCTCTCCTCTCTGCTTCTTCACGAGCCTGCAGGTAAACCATACAAATATCAAAGGATATACTTTCCTAATCCGTCCTTTCCTAACGTCTTTTGGCATGACATTAAAGTGACTCGTTAACATGGTTGAAAGTTGATGAAAAAACCTGTGTATTTTTTGTATGAAATATTACTTATTATATTCCTTCTACTGTACTAACCCTCTAACATGCCAAAAATCTTGATAAAATTCTCAAACCACAAAGATATTCATGGTTTTCTTTGAAAGCGTCACTGTGCGACACCCTCTAACAGTAAGATTAATCTATACCAGCATTAAACTGGATGTAATCTAGATAATTAGGACTGGAAATGGGTGATTTTGCAATATTGTGGTCAATTGGTGCCTACTGTTTTGGACAAAATTTAACATACAACAAACAAGAGACTGTGCAGAGAGGCAAAAAAGGCAAGTGAAGTGTCATAGTGGCTACCATTAAGACCATGTAGGCACCATGAAGTTAGCGGATATCTTGATATGACAGCGACTTATAAAGCCTTGTTTCATTACTTTCAGTCTTCTAAACATAATTTTTGTAAAAAACTTGGCTTGTGAGCTTACCGCTCTAAGAGCATCGATCTCCTGCTGGGTCTTCTCTCTATGCTCTTCCTCTCGTCTCCTATTTTCCCTTTCTTCTTCTTCTTTCGCCATCCTTAGAGCCAACTCCTCCTCTGCCTTCCGCGCTGCTTCATCCCTTGCCTTGTAAAATTTGAATCAATCAATTCAGCTCATTTATTCCATGAAATCACAAGAGTATATATGTACACATAGCAATGTGCAGGGTCATTCTGTAAAGCCTCAGACTAGCTACAGGTAGGTGGGTGGTCTCAAAAAAATCAAGCAGTTTAGTATTATGAGACCCCTCCCCCCATTTTCTATTACTTCTATTATACAGATGATCTCTTTACATAAAAACTAGTTTCCCGCCCTAAATATATAAACTGCTAGAGGCAGAAGAGCGTTAACTCTTGTGTTAACACAAAGCTAATGCCCTTATTGTGTTCAAACAGAGTTACACCAATATGGCAGATGATATGCCCAATTTGGTGCATCTCTAATCTGACTATCAGTACTAATAAGTACATCATGTAACATATTTTATATACCTCACTTTAGAAATCTAGCCATCTGATTAGTTGAAATTGGAGTCGTGATTTTAAGCCATGCCCCACCCACCATACCCACAGGGAATATCCATTAATTTGTGCCCTCGTACCCACTCACAGGGAACATCCATTAATTTGTGCCCTCATCCTCCTGCGATCCCCATTGGTTTACGTGTTAAAATTGTCTTTGTGCAAGCGCGAACACCATACAGTGGTTTTTTTCTGCGATTCCCAAATGATTGAAACTTTCAGTCATTTTGCTAGCAAAGATTAACAGACAGCTAGTGTCTAAGATTTTCTGTGATGTTTTAACCAATCTTTACTCAATAAAAGGCTAAGGTAAGAATTCTTGGTAGATTTTTGTTTTAATTGTATGATCGGCATATAAAAGTTATATCGACTGCTTTAATACTCGAGGACTGGCTGTTTCTATACTGGCTCGCGGTAAAGTTGATCCGTTGCCATCACCCCTCGTGGGTGGCGCGCCTCAGGGTGATGGCAACGGATCAACTTTACCTTGAGCGTATAAAAACAGCCAGTCCTCTCGTAGCAGTCGATATCTCTTTACAAGTCTCCTATTTAGCAGCAATCAAATTCCAAACTTACTATTGTTAGTTGATCAATTTCTTCTTGTGTTCTTGCTCTATCCTCCTTCTCCCTGATCCTATTCTTGGCCTCTTCCAGTTCTCTCTCCATCCTCATAGCTAGCTCCTCTTCTGCTTTCCTTGCAGCCTCATCACGAGCCTAAAGGATAGCGAACAGGGGGGAAGATTAAAGACATCAAACTAAACAAGTAACTGGGACAAATTGATTGCAATGTCGCTGGTTTTGTGAACTAACGTATTATCACACGTGTTGGTCAATTTGCAAAACCAAGGATTAACTCCATAGCCTGTATATAGAATTCACAAATAGAGAACCAGCTTGGAGAAAATAAGTGCATAAATCTCAACCAAATTTTGCTTCAGCAGTTGGCTTTTTCAAGAAGGAACCTTAATTGGCAAGTGAACTCACCGCTTTAAGTGCATCAATCTCTGCTTGTGTCTTTGCTCTTTCCTCCATCTCTCTCCTCCTATTCTCCTCTTCCTCTCTCTCCTTTGCCATCCTGAGGGCGCACTCCTCTTCAGCTTTACTGGCTGCTTCGTCTCTTAACTGTTGTCCGAAAAATAGTGATGATATTAAATCAGATATTGGCTACGTTTGAAGTATGAAAACATGCTTTTCTGGCCTCTGCATATCATAACATCAACCCTTTTGAATACAGAAATATATATCTTCCTGTGAAACAGCCATTTATGTGCAACCCTTTTCCTGTTGTGGGCTGCACATTACCAGCAGAGAGGGAATGTAGTAGACATTTGTTATTTGTTAAAAATACTAAATATATGTACAATTTTTTTGAAGAAAGATAAATACAGTACTGCGCAAAAAGGAATCTTATCTAAACATCTAAAAAATACTGAACATGATGCTTGTAGATTAGAGAGAAAAAATAGTGTGAGATAAGGACAGACAACAACAAAAAAAGGGAGAGAGAGAGAGAGACAGACAGAGAGATAGAGAGAGAGAGACAGACAGACAGACAGAGATGGAGAGGATCAATAAATTACATTAAGGTATTGTAGCAAAATAGAGTGGCACTAAAAGATGCATCTGTAGCACAAAATGCTTAATTCTTGAAATTCATATCTCTATGCCATTAAGGTTAAAGCATATCATTATGACATAGACCAAGTAATTATCTCTTCTACCTTCATAAGGCTTGATATCACCAAAAATGTAATTGAGACATGTGAAATTATATTACTTTTCACCAACTATTATGCCTAAATTCTGCATTTCAGGCATCTTTTCAATATTTGGCCAAGCTACCTTACTGGAGTTGTAATGAGAGACACGTGTTGTGAAGACGAGACGAACCTGTACAAAGCAAGAAATATAATTACCCTCTCCATCTCAGCAAGTCTTTGTCTCTGCCTCTCATTCTCCTCCATCTGAAGTTGTCGTAACCTGTCTATCTCCTCGGCTTCTTCCCGTCTCCTTCTCCTCTCATCCCTCCTCCTCTCCAGAGCCTCAACATGAGGGGATTCCCCACATTCCATCCGCTTCAGTACATTCTCTATGGCTGCACAAATGGAAGAAATCATAGAAATATTGACATCAGTGAATTACATGTACAGTAGTTCAATAGATTAGTATGTTTTGTCAATTGATACAATTAGGGAACAACACATTGCATAAATGAGATGAACCACATAAAACAGATAAAATAAATAAATGAATTAATTAATGAATAAATGAATGAATAAATGAATAAATGAATAAATACATAAATAAATATATAAATGGTATATATGCATTTACCAGCTCCATATCCTAATGATGTGGGTCTACCTCTATGTCATAAAATTATGATTTTCAACAATTACGTAGTTTGTGGTCTGGATGCATCTATTTGTGCCACTAAATTTTGCTATAAAGCTAATTTATACAGCTATATATATGCTTACCCCATAATATCTTCATGTTTATTACATTTCTCAGTTTGTCTTTGTATCTGGTGGTACCGTGGTTCTATCCTAACCAACTCCCCAAGCCCCCCTCATCTCCACACACACCTTCTGGACTCTGGATTGGTTGCTATAAAACCAAATGAATATTCTCTCTACACTTCCTAAATACATGTAACAGGAATATGCATGGGGAAAAAAAAATCGTCTTATTTCTCCCCTTCGAAGTTTGTTGCTATATTGAACATGTTTGCCAGGGATTTTGGACTCTTTACACATTCCCCCACCCCACACTCACACCCACTTTTTGTTTCTGCCAATATCATAATCTGCCTCTGCTAAATGTTTGTTTCATTACAGGTGTCACTGAAGGTTGGACTTCACATAGAGATTTTGAAAATATTAAACAATGTAGTAGAAAACTGCAGCTATTTAACTTATCATTAGAATAGAATTAACATTAATATGTAGGCAGCATATACACATCTAACAATTAAATCCTTCTTACCCCTTACCAAGTTTTGTCATTTATTAAGCATGTGAAAAATTGATGTGTCCCGATTAATGTTTCTTGATAATGTGACATATTAAAGCTTACATCTAAAAGTATT
Organism: Mesocentrotus franciscanus; assembly: GCA_037976565.1. Lineage (NCBI taxonomy): Eukaryota > Metazoa > Echinodermata > Echinoidea > Camarodonta > Strongylocentrotidae > Mesocentrotus > Mesocentrotus franciscanus. Next base: position 18,287,038 of record CP137672.1, read on the forward strand.
CATCAAAGGCCCTAATTCAACCAGTCCATAATTACATATGGGTATAAATAATTTAGTTGTTAACTGTATGACTTGGCTTTAGAGAATACACATTGTAGCAATGGAACTGAAACAACGAGGAACATGTTAATTCATTAGACAAGCCTACTCTAATTTAACATGCACAGCCAGCTGTAATTCCAATTCTTAATGTTCATACTCCAAATACACAAACTATTGCTACAAATCTTGAACAATTACTATGAAATTGATCCACAAGTGTGTCAAACAAATCAATGTGAAATTTGATATATTCTTATATCAATATCTTGAGAATCTGGGATACTGCCAGGGATATAAGGGCAATCCAATCTTCATAACAATTTCAATTTGTAAAGCAGATAATTCAGTGAATAGGTTGGTAAAAATCTGACAGAAATTCAACAAACAAACAAAAAGTTGTAAATGTTTGAAAGCTGAGATCACTGAATCTATGAGAATATACCAAATAAGCAGATTGGACATTGGGGTAACTCTCCAATTTTTTCTATACTAAAATTCAAACTTTTCATAAAATTTGCTATGAACAAAAACATGATCTGTGATTTGAAAAGTGAAAACTTACCAGTGACCCATTCTTGTCTGTTTCTAGGGTCTGATGCACTCAGTTCATAACGTTTCTTAGTATTGACCTGATTCATGTCTTCTGAAAACACCACAAGTAAGTTTTTATTGCCCTTCTGATCTGGAAGTACCTGGAAAAGAATGATATATGAAACGATGTCACATAATAGCTCATAGCATTTCTAAGTGTTGACCTGAGACGTGTCTTCTGAATACAGTAAAGTTCTTATAGCCCTTCTGATTTGGAAGAACCTAGAATAGAATGATATATGAAACGATGTCACGTACATGTAGCTCGATCATAGCATTTCTAAGTGTCGACTTGAGACATGTCTTCTGAATACAGTAAAGTTCTTATAGCCCTTCTGATCTGGAAGAACCTAGCATAGAATGATATATGAAACGATGTCACATAGCTCGATCATAGCATTTCTAAGTGTTGACTTGAGACATGTCTTCTGAATACAGTAAAGTTCTTATAGCCCTTCTGATCTGGAAGTACCTGAAATAGAATGATATATGAAACGATGTCATGTAGCTCATAGCATTTCTAAGTGTTAACCTGAGACATGTCTTCTGAATACAGTAGGGTTCTTATAGCCATTCTGATCTGGAAGTACCCAGAATAGAATGATTTATATACCTCACTGTAGAAATCTAGCAATCTGATTGGTCGAAATTGGAGTCGTGATTTCAGCCATGCCCCACCTACCATTCAATATTCTTTTAAAAAGTGCCCTCATACCTGCCTACCAGTCAATAGTCTTTTGAAAAGTGCCCTCATACTGCGATCCCAACTGGTTTACGTGTTAAAATTGTCTTTGTGCGAGCGCGTACACCATACAGTGCTTTTTGTCTGCGATTCCCAAATGATTAAAACTTTCAGTCATTTTTCCAGGGAAGATTAACAGACATTGTCTCAGATTTTCTGTGATGTTTTAACCAATCTTTACTCAAGAAAAGGATGAGGTAAGAATTATTGGTTTTTTTTTTTGTCAATTCGGTATATAACAGAGATATCGACTGCTTTAATATTCAAGGACTGGCTGTTTCTATACTGGCTCGTGGGAAAGTTGCATCATGCAACTTCCCCTTGAGCGTATAAAAACAGCCAGTCCTCTCGTAGCAGTCAATATCTCTATAATATGAAACGATGTCACGTAGCTCGATCATAGCATTTCTAAGCGTTGACTTGAGACATGTCTTCTGAATACAGTAAAGTTTTTATAGCCCTTCTGATTTGGAAGTACCTACATGTAGAATATAATGATATATGAAACGATGTCACGTGGCTCAATCATAGCATTTCTAAGTGGTGACCTGAGACATGTCTTCTGAATACAGTAAAGTTTTTATATAGGCCTTCTGATTTGGAAGAACCTAGTATAGAATATGATATGCAAAACAGTGTCACATAGCTCATAGCGTTTCTTAGTGAGTACCTGAGACATATCTTGTGAATACGCCAAAAATATGTTATTATTGCCCTTCTAATCAGGAAGTACCTAGAATAGAATTATAAACAAACCATTTTGCACAGTTCATAGTTTTTCTTTGTGTCGACCTGTGATATACATATATCTACTGAATTCACCACAAATAAGTTCTTATAATTTTACTGCCTATATACAGTGTATATATATATTCACAATGGCGTAACGAGCAAAACTTTTTGGAGGGCAGAAGAAGAAAAAAAAAAACAGAAAATCATGTCATTTCAGCAATATGTCTAAATCACTGGTATCGAATTAGAAATAAACCATGTTTGAATTATATTTGGGGGGAGCATCCCCTTATCAGTATGCCAGTGTATATTTACAAACAATATAAAATCAGGTATTAAATTAGAAGCCTTATCCACACTTAAACTGAAATATGTAGATCTACATCTGGATTGATACCGAGTCCATCCAATAGTACACATCCTCTGCAAAGAGGAAGCATTCTCCAAAATTAGGATGATAAACATTTCTTCTAGCAGCATTAGCAGTATTTCCTTACAAAATTGAAGTGGGCCCTATATAAATCAATTTACTTTAACTCTTGTTTATCTTAATTTCCCATTTACTGCCTGTGCATCCCATTCATGTGCTGAGACTCCCTGAGAGTCATTTCAAGTTATCCTTTTGCTTAAATCAATTATCAGTATCATACAGTGTTTCTTAGGCTGAATGGGAAGTTTCACAATGGAAGTTAATCTTGGGCAAGTTTTAATAATCACTTTACACACAGACTATGCTTGAGCAATTACAATGTTCAAGACTTGAATACATGTATATGAATGCAAACATTTACATAACCTATACAGCAAAGGGGTTTCCCCCATTGAGACAATTTGCGCTCATGAATCCACTACATCAAGGAATCTCAATTGTGACTGCAAATAAAGTTCTAAACCAAGAATAAATCACAGTCACATTTTTTTTTTTTTTTTGGGGGAGGGGAGGAGGGGAGGGGATGGATGGGGCGCACAACTATAAGGTTGGTAGAAGCTTAAACTACTTGTGACAGTGGAACAAAATGGGGAGGGGGGTGGGTGGGAATAGGGACTTTTCTGAGTGAGTTTTTCACGAAGTAAACAACAATTTAATTGAATGCTTTAAACCTGAGATATCTGCTTTCTGAAAATACCCTGCACATAAAGTAAATTCCAGTATTACTTGTTGGTTTTCGGCTGACGAGTCACAGTTAAACTTTGATTGACTTTTTGTATTATTACAGAATGATTTGTGTATTGAACAACACAGCAAAGTGTAATACTTGAATCAAAGTAAATATAACACATGGAAATATAAATTTCATTAATCAAGGCATAGTCAATAGTCATGCAATCATGAGCTTGTAACACATACAAAATGAACATGCACGTAATATATCTTGATTACAAGGAATTTTACAAGAGCCACTATCATATTTAGAGCACCGTACAAAACTCCAATATCCCTGGGTATAAACTCTCAGTTGTGTTTTCTGTTGCATTATTTCTATTTATTCAATCCTTCACATTTGTTTCATAGCAATTAATTACACAGAATGTGTGTGGCTTTGACACAGAAAAACACAGTATGAAAAAATTAATCAAATATTGGACTCAAGAGTTTCGTCACAAAATACGATATCTCAATATTGGTGAATTTGAGATATTTTACGTTTGAATTAAGCTGCCGACATATAAAGGAAATAATCAGAAAATGTGTGATACTGTATGGAACGTAACTTTAAAAAACAGAAATGCCCTTTTTTGCTTGAGAAAACCTGGAGTTGCCCCAAATACTGAACTATTTTCTGGAAAATGCAGTGTCTGAAGTACCTATAAAATATTAGGCCAATTTTGAAACAGTCTTTGTGAAGAAATCATTCACTCTGCTTCCGAGAGGAGATATTTCATCGGCCAAAGAAAATGTGTCGGGAGTTTTTCAAACTTTTTACTGCATAGGTGTAATTTTGTTCACAGTTATTGGATCAAAACATCTATCAAATTTATTTTCAGTATTATTTCAAAATGAAACAGTTACATTCAATTTTATTCTAAGATATACCATTGATAGTCTCTATGAAATGAACAGTTTCCCATGCTTCATTGGAAAACTAGATCATTGTTTAATTTCAAGTTTTAGTGAATTTGGTGCAGTCTGCAAAGATACACAGGGCTTTTAATATGTATTACATGATGTATCATTTGGGAGAATCTTGTATCATGCTCTGGTTGCCTTAGTTAAAAAAATTTCAGAAATGACATTTACTTCATTTTGTGATGAAAATCTTCATTTACAAAATCACTAGGTCTACTATCATCTTTCCCCATACGGTCTAATTAGGGAACAAAATAAACGTCAGAAGAAAAAACAATCAACTTGCCGCTGATCACATTTAAAAAAAGTTTTAACATACATATTATTATTATTATTTTTTTAAATTTTATTTATTATTTATTTTTATTTATTTTATTTTTTATTTATTTATTTATTTATTTATTTATTTATTTATTTTTTTTTTTGGGGCTGGTCTTCACATAGTCAATTTCCGACCGGAACTGGCCTGGAACAGGAAAGGACCAATAGTCCAAACCGGAAGGTTTCCGGGCCGGCCTGGCCAGACTCCCACCACTATCGTACTACTTTGTTAAAACACATAAACAAAAATTGAAATAGAAACAATACTGGCCAAAGTAAAGTATTAAATGAAACAAAAAATATATCTTACTTCAACTTTCCACCGAGCCGTTATAGGAATTTCACCCTTCTGTTCCTTTAGAGTCTTGTCTACAAAGTAAGTCATGCTGCCTGGCTTGAGGACAAACCATCGGTCCTTCCAGTTGGTCACTTTGTGTCCTTTCTTCTTCAGTTGACCCTGTAATCAAGAATCAAGATTTAACAAGGATGAAAGGTTATCTCCATCATTATGACTGAAATTGAGCTTGGTTAACAGAATTGCATATATTGAGGGAAACTGGCTAACGTTAATTCTATATCAGATGTTATTCAAATCAATTTAAACTATTTTTAATAATTCAATTCATCAATTCTTTTATCATGCTCATGTTCTGTAAAACAAAATATCTATGTACCATGTGAATGAAATTTTCCCAATCATTAATAAAAATTACTGTGCAGTAAATGATTAGAATATAAAACTAGAAAAGTCAACGCAAAGCGTCGCATTCCCTCACAGGGTACAAATGGCCTACATACGTCAGAACAAGTTACCTCCATTAGACTATATACTATTATATTACTAGGCAAGGAAGTTAACCACATTTTCACATATATAATTAAGTGTTTTTGTATATTTAATGAGCTATGACCTTTCAGCTTTGACCTACATACTCCGAAATCGAACTTAGGCTGTGTTTTGATACTATGTACCTTCATATCAAATTTCATTAAAATCTGTCAAACATTACTAAAGTTATCGATCGGAAACCAGATTCGCATATTTAATGAGCTATGACCTTTGACCTACATACTTGGAAATTGAACTTAGGCTGTGTTTTGATACCATGTACCTTCATATCAAATTTGATTAAAATCCGTCAAACATTACTAAAGTTATCGATCGGAAACCAGATTCGCATATTTAATGAGCTATGACCTTTGACCTACATACTCGAAATCAAACTTAGGCTGTGTTTTGATTCCATGTACCTTCATATAAAATTTCATTAAAATCCGTCAAACATTATTAAAGTTATCGATCGGAAACCAGATTCGCATATTTAATGAGCTATGACCTTTGACCTACATACTCGAAATCAAACTTAGGCTGTGTTTTGATACCATGAACCTTCATATCAAATTTCATTAAAATCCGTCAAACATTACTAAAGTTATCGATCGGAAACCAGATGTGTATTTTTTCGCATATTTAATGAGCTATGACCTTTGACCTTTGACCTACATACTCCGAAATTGAACTTAGCCTGTATTTTGATACCATGTACCTTCATATCAAACTTCATTAAAATCCGTCAAATATTACTGAAGTTATTGATCGGAAACCAAATTTGTTACGGACGGGCGGACGGACGGACGGACGGACGGACGGACGGACGGACGCACACACGGAAGGAAGGACGGACAGCGGGGTTTCTATATCCCCTCCGACTTCGTCGGCGAGGGGATAATTAAGTAATGCCTGAGTCACACCTCTGCGTATTTGGCTTGCGTATTGCTGCGTATTTATGGCAATTCGTTTAAACATTTATTCCTATTTCTTGATATCAAGAAATGAATTCTTGATATCAAGAAAGAAATCAAATTCTTGATATTAAGAAATCGATTTCTTGATATCAAGAATTACCGTTGCTTTACAACAGAAAATTATTTCTTGATATCAAGAATTCATTTCTTCATATCAAGACATATGAATAAATGTTAAAACGGCTTGCTTAAACATTTATTCCTATTTCTTGATATCAAGAAATGAATTCTTGATATCAAGAAAGAAATCAAATTCTTGATATTAAGAAATCGATTTCTTGATATCAAGAATTACCGTTGCTTTACAACAGAAAATTATTTCTTGATATCAAGAATTCATTTCTTCATATCAAGACATATGAATAAATGTTAAAACGGCTTGCTATAAATACGCAGCAATACGCAAGCCAAATACGCAAAGGTGTGGCTCAGGCATAAAGCTAGCTAGAGACCACTTTCAGTGAAAGCACAACAAAAATTGTTTATGAGACCTCATGCTACAGGTATGAAAGTGTCCAAATTATCAAATGATGCCTCCGCCATAGAGCGATTTTACAAACCAAAACAGAAGCAATTTTTAATATTCAAGTTTGATAGTAATCCATTAACGGGTTCTCAGAATATCGTGATTACAAGCTATTTTTCATATACATGGCTCTGCAAGATAAATTCCTGTCCCGAGTTCGATAGTAATCCATCTGTCGGTTCTAATTATAATGCATTCCCAAGTTATTTATATGCATACATAATGAGCCCCATGACCTTTGACCTTTGATCTCATGACCCTAAAATCTAATCAGTTCATTGGCTCTGAAAGATACATAAACATGTCTCGAGTTTGATGGTAATCTGTCTATCGGTTCTCAAGATAATGCGATCACAAGCTATATTTTAATACATAAAAAAGCACCACGACTTTTGACCTTTGACCCAATGACCCTAAAATTTAATCAGTTCATTGGCTCTGAAAGATACATATATGTTTTGAGTTTGATGGTAATCCGTCCACCGGTTCTAATGATAGTGTGATCACAAGCTGTTTTTGCATACATAATGAGCCCTGTGACCTTTGACCTTTAACCTCGTGACCCCAAAATCTAATCAGTTCATTGGCTTTGCAAGATACATACATGACCCAAGTTTGGCGGTAATCCATCAATCGGTTCTTGAGATAACGCGATCCCGAGCTATTTTTGCATACATAATGAGCCATGTGACCTTTGACCTTTGACCTCGTGACCCCAAAATCTAATCAATTCATTTGCTCTGCAAGATACATACATGACCCAAGTTTGGCGGTAATCAATCAACCGGTTCTTGAGATAACGCGAGCACGAGAACGGGACGTACGTACGGACGGACGGACAACCAGAAAACATAATGCCTCCGGCTACTTTGTAGCGGAGGCATAAAAATGATGAGACAGAGGCATAGGTGAATTCAGAAAATGGCATTTTCACCCATCAAATGATTCAGTGAAACACTACAATTCACAAATGGATATAATGCACAATGATTAAGTTCCTTTCCAGTTTTTCACTGCACATTATATGTTTATGTTAAGTAAAATTAACTTAACATTTTTCCATGAGGTGTGTTTGGTAGTTTGTACATGTAATGGGTTCACCCATGTAATGCACCTTAGTCTTGAGTTGAAATGTTAGTTTTCAATAAATACATGTAACATGTGCCCTTTTCAATAAATCAAATTTAAGACATCACATTGTGATGACTTTTGAGATGCCTATAGAGTAGGACAGAAAAAAATGAGAGAAAATGAGTAAAGGGATAAGTTTTAGGTGCCAAGATGAGTTCTTGACATAAAGGGGTGGATGGATAAAAAGAGAGAAAGAAAGAGAGAGAGAGAGAGAGAGAGAGAGAGAGAGAGAGAGAGAGAGAGAGAGAGAGATCGAAGATCGAATGGGACTGGTGGAAAGCCCAGATTTGACACAGGGGACAGCCAATTATTGTTTTTATCTTCAAAATCCTGACTGGAATCAGAAGATTGATCAAATACATGCCAAGGGGAAAATTTTATCCAGAAAATACTTCCTCATTGTCTTTATATAAATAAATACTAACAATTGGATTCACTGTCATCTTTATCAACCTAAAAACAGTGACCTTTCATGTGCTCCTAAAACTTTTTTTTTTAAATCACACATCAAGTACTAGCCCCAAATCAATGTAACCCCCAATACAGACATGTGCAGCAATTACAAAGATAAATCAATGTAATCTTGCATACAGTGTACAAATATATGTTCCAAGGTTCATTTCTAATTTCAAGTCAATAACATAAAAGATGAACAACGTTATAATAACATATCAAAGAAGGTCCAAAGGCTGAAAGTTCGAAAAAAAGAAAAGTGACAAAGACAAGATAAAAAGCTATTTTTAGGCTGCTCAAAATAATTTTTAAAATTCCAGCAAACAACAATCTTTTGTCCCCTTTTCTCTAACTTTGTATGGATCTCCTTCTTCATTGTGAATGTTTTTAAACAAGTATCATGGCAACAGGTTATGAGATACACTGTATCGTCTAAATACATGCAGAAACAGACTAATCATAACTCTTGACTGCTAAATTTATCTCAATCCGAAAAGGTTTGATACAGGAATTACTCAAGGCACAAAGCTATTTACTGAAATTCACTGCATGAAGGACAAAGAGAACCAAAGACAATGTTTATCAAGACCAGCACTCTGCATTATATCATATCCTCAATATGCTACTATGCCACTTTAAAGTATAACAAAAAAGGTGACCAAAATATCATGATGAGTATATGTATGCTGCCATCTACATTTATCACAGCTAGGGCTTAACACTAACAGGCGCTTGGGACACCTGCATTGTGCCAAAAATCTAAGTCTGGACACCCAAAATTTCACAACTTTCAAACAGGGCATATGCATGCCAACTCTAAAAAGTTCATTACAGACGTTAGCATGGAGCCCTGTCTATCAATATTATTTTTTTTTAATGACAAGAACCTGATGATTTTTATTCATTTCATGTTTCATAATTTTTCCAAAGGAGAGGGGAATGAAGGGTCAAAGTGTTCACTGAGTTTTAGATATCTTCCCTATTACCTATATTTCCATAGATATTCCTAAAAAGAGCCATAGGTGTCTTACATGAAGTCGAGTGGATAATCGTGTCACTGTGTATGCTAAGGTCGTGAGTTCAAACCCCAGCACAGCACTAGTGTCCTTGAGCAAGCCTACACTGCTCCTCTCCAACCACGTGTTCAACAAGTATCCGTATGTGAATGTATAGATTAATTAGCATGCTTGCAAACAGGCAACTGGCCGGAATGCTGCCCAGAGGAGTAGGAATTAAATGCCCACTGTAATGTGCAGAATTGTAATTGAAGCCAGTGACTGTGGTAATAATTCTGTAAGGGCTATGTTTGGTTAAATATCGACCGGGGTAATAGTATATCTGTAAAGTGCTTAGAGACATTCGTATTAAGCGCTATATAAAAGCTGAATATTATTATTATTACTTGTACAGCACAGTGTAAATGTAAGTCAAAAGATACAGTCAAATTATCTTCAACCAGCCTCACCATTTTTTCCACCTCTTCTATCATGTTGTTATACACCTCAGAGATGCCTTCCTTCACGCACATACTGTCAACTCTGCCTGTGTAATGCTGCTCAAAGAACTGCAGACAGCTTGTGAACCTGAGATCTTGAAGCACTGCAACCTTAGACTGAAACTCTTCAGAGCTCCATTTCGTTCCCATGGCAACTACAAGTTTCTCGAACATGATATTTGCTTCCTGCAAGATGAATCAAAACTTGTATATGTTGCTTTATTGCAAAACTATGGTTCCTTGTTATTACAGAAGTTCTTAATTGGTACATTTATAATCCAATACAGAAAGCTCTCATGTTTATTAATAGTCTCAACAAGTCTCTCGGTGCTATCTGTAGTTTCATGTGGTTTTATGTATCCTATCTAATAACTGAGAAATAAGAAAGCATTTTTATTCTTGTGAAATCGTATGACATGCTCAAATGGCTTGTCTCTTGAAATTTAAGTAGTAAAATATATTTGGATATTTGTAGAGGGAGGATGGGGGCTACGCGGGCTCAAACTCTCTCTACAATTTTATTCTTTGAGACAGATGAATTTAAGAGAGGAACATTAATGCAAAAGACCCCCAAGTCCCCCTTTTCAGAGTTCTTCCAGAACTAAGCGCATATCGATGTTTAATATCGTGATGGTCATAATAAAATTACTACATTTAAAGAGTTACATATTTCATAATACCTGCAAAGATGTTTATCTCAAGGCAGTATAAACACATGGTGGTGCTCACAAGTTTTCAGACAAACCTTTGATTCTTCTGCAGTAGCAGTTCTAGAAAGACGCTAGGGGGGCTCGAGCTCTCTCCCCAATTTCTTTCTTGATTACAAATAAATCTAAGAGAGGTGCATGAATGCAAGAACCCCCAAGCCTCCAACCGTTTTTATTCATCTACTGTACATGTAGCACCACACACCTGTTCTTCTCTACTACTAGAGAAATCAAGACTGTGATGTAATGATTACACCAGGGGGGCATGTCTTAAAAAGAATTGTGACTGATCCAATAAATACCAAATAAGTCAGTCTCAAGTCCTGTAATCAATCGCAAATTCACAATTGCCTTTCTCTTTATTAAGTACACTGTTTGATCTATTCAAATGAAAGTGCACCTCTTTATTGGACAGCTAGGCCTCTGAACTTGGACCTAGGAGATTACCTGTGGATCTAGAATAGCTGGGAACACTCCTGGTTCAGCAAAGAAGTTAAAGATCCTCCACATCTTATAGATCTCTGTGTGGTCCAGGACCTTCTTGTTCCTCTTCTCATAGCGACTCCCACAGATCATCCAAGACACCTCCTCCAACTTGACCAGGTCCATGTTCTCCAGGACCAGGAACTGCTTGTTCCTCAAGAAGTGGCGGTAGTCGTCGAAGCTGATGGCTGGAGAGTCCTGGAACGTCTCCATGAGTTGCTTTGCGATGGCATTGCTGTTTTCAGCTCCTAGTGAGTTCCCTATGTGAGCTGTCAGGACCTGAGGCATAAAGGAAAGGCACAAGGCCAAAAAGGAGTCAATCAAAGAAAGAAGAAAACATGTAATACAAAACTTTTCCATGAGGCACTTTTCAATTGTAAAGAGTTTCCTATATATGAGCTGTCAGGAGCTGAGGGTTATGGAAAGGTTTGCCACAAGTTCAAAGAGGAGATGAACAAATGAATAAAAAAAAACACACAAACTAAAAATTTCTATGAGGTACTTTGCAATGGTATACTGTTTTCAGCCTGTTGTGAGTTGCCTAGACTGTATTTGAGCTGTCAGGACCCGGGAGTCATAGAAAAGACATGAGGTCAAAAAGGAGATAAATAAATAAACAAACAAACAGACAAACACGAACAAACAAAACATTTCCATTACATGAAGATACTAGTACTTTACGATGGCGCTGCTGTTTGCAGCTTCAGACCTATAGTGAGTTGCGGGTATGATGAGCTCTCAAGACCCGAGTGTTATAGAAAGAAATCAACTTCACAAAGAAAAATAAACACACAAAAGAAACTCATCAACGTGGTTTTATAAAGTGGTATCAAGTGTTGTCAAGCAGGTCCTGGACAGACACCTGCAGTAGTTCAGGAAATTGACACTTACAGAATAAATAAAAAGTCAGCTATCATGTTTTAGGTTGGGTTCTGGAGTGAGGACCATGCAGGCTTGAAGTGAATTCAGTTTTAAGTGTAGATTATTGATCCTGGAGATTTGGCCAGTGCCTATGACGTAAAACAAGGACACCTGCAAGCATAGATATAGCACAACTTCCTGTAAGAGGATCTTTAATTGTTTCTGTGAAAGAGTTCAAACAGTTGTGGTCATGTATACCGACATATTTACTCTCTCCTTTCATATTAGGATTTCCTGTCTTTAAAATGGTTTCCAAAGGCAATTTATTTTACAAAGGGCTCTTGAAAATTTTCATATTTGATTTCTTGCAACTTGCTTGCATGTATACTTCACTACAACAATAGATTATACCAATCTGTAGATCTATGCTCACAGCTTATGACATGTAGTAAATACATGTAAGAACAACATAACCTTGATGTGTTTTGAGTGTAAGCAGAAAAACAGTGAAATAGTTAAGTCTGAGAAAAACTATACAGCAAGGATGATTGTTTGCTTCAAAATTATCCCAAGTTGAAAGAAATGTTCCTGCATTCTAAAGAGCATACATGTCTATAGAAGCCAGAACACAATTATTGTAAGTCTTTATATTGCCAACAGATTTCTTTTTATAAATATCCAAACTTGTTTTATTCTGACTATTTCCTATAAATGATGAAGTTTTGTATTTAAAAAAAAGAAGAAGAAAATAGTTTGATTTGCTTTGTCTTTTGAATCATTTGTGAGTGAGAAGAAAGTCCCAAATCTGAGAGTCGATGCTGAAAAGGAAAACTTCAAAGAACCTTTATATATTTACAGAAAAATTATCTGCACAAGGATGAATCTTAATATAAAACGAGCACATATAATTTGAAAGGGAAAACCCATTTGTATCTGGTCTAGCATGACACAGTCAGGATATCCTAGAGAATGATTCCTGTTGTGATCTGCAAGGATTGAGGAAAATACAGTTTCATATGAATGGAGAGAGCCTCAGTTTTATACTCAATTTTGCTATGATACGAAAGATTATCCAAGAATAATGCATTTTAAACAATGAAAAACAGAAGGGTCCTATGGGAGCTTTACTCTAGAAACTTAAAAAATTGGATTTACCCCATGTGTGCCGTGTTCATGCGGTAAACCAGCAAACCATTTTGAGAATGTTGATCAATACTGTTGTTTTACATGAAAACAGGGCAAATAATGATGAGTTGCTTGATATTGCGTACTCACATTTCTTAATTGATAATGGCACGTCATATACATTTACCACCAGGCTAATTTACTTCACACAAATAAAAATAAGCTCTTTACATGTATACAGCCTGTGACCTCGGTACAGTCATGGCCATTCTTTCTTTCTTTGCAAGTTGACTGATGCTCAAACTATTATGTTAGTATAGTAAACAAGAAACAAGAAAAGTCTACACAACAGCTCAATGGTAAACAAACATGACTCACAAAAAAGTCACAATAGAGGTCAGATTTTTAACCCAATTCGCAGAAGTGGGTCGTGTTCAGATCACAATATCAAGGTAAAGAAAGATTCTGTACACTGATACACAAAGACCATCCATGGCTCTATTCAGCGAATCCGTGCAATATGTCCTATATAGTATACGACTCGTCTCTTTTCCAGGTATTCTGTACAAAAATGAACGATCTCTTGGTATATACATTGAATAATGGTGCTTTCTCCAAGTTTCTCGTATCACTATCATTTAGGTAGCTTCTAACAAAAGTGAAATGTAGTAGAACGAAAAGACGCATCATAGTTGGTGATATTTGCTAATTAGAAGTTCTTTGTTAACAAATACATGTAAGCATGTAAATTTAGGTAACATTAAGCCTAATCACCTTTCTGTGAGAAAACCATTCTTTTCAACAATTATGCATTTTGTGTTTCGCTAAAGCTACGTTTGTCATGGTCATATATCAAGAGATTTTTCATTCATGGAAGAAATATATGAATAAATGTTATATGTCGACGGCACACATTGCACTGAATCGCCCATTCTAAAGCTCTATTACCTTTCTTTGGAAATTCATTGAGCTTTGTTATAAGCAGTAACAACAACAACACAACCACCAACATCAAATGAGTTTCATTGTGTAAACAAAAGAAGTTGACAGTGACACTACTTTTTTAAGACAGTGTCCAAAACGTTAACCCAATTGCCCCCTTCCCGGTTGTGGCAAATCTGAGATTATTTCCTTTACTTATCAAAGACCTTGAAGACACAAAATATACTTCTGAAAAATTTACGATTTCTTTTTTTCCCCTTCCCTCCAGCTTGTCAGCACTTTTTAAGATGCTCGGCCCCCTCCCCAAGTGCCCCCAACCCACTCATAATCTAAAGCGCTGGATCCAGCAGAGTCATGTATATTTGGATGAATCAACAAATGAGAGAGAAAATGTCAAACCCATATGATCTGCTATTCTGCTTTGTATAATGAGCTACTGTCTGTAAATGGCCTGTGCTATATTACAAAGTAGTTTATTTCGTACATTAGTGCACTATCAACATCTTTCAACATAACCATTTATAGATTTATGTGGGTGGTATTGAGTCAATGCCTCATTAGTTTAATGATTTAGCCTATCAATCAATGAAGGCCTAGATCCTTTTCTGATGTAACAAACATGCAACCATTCTCATAAATTAAGAATAATTAGACACATGAAACATTCCCACTTTTACTTCCAAGAAACTCTTGAGCCAAGAGTCCAGTTTCCTAGTTGTATTTTAACTTAAAACCAGACAAGAACATTATTTACTACACTTAACAATGATGCCTGACTAAACAAAATTATCTGTTTTTACCATTCATACAAGATTTGAAGAACGTGATCTAGCTGTATGATGTTTTTAACTTCCTGCATGTATGTACTTGAATTGATTGGCGATTTCTTGCTTATGTTTGAAAATATGCTCCTATGCAACATCATGTACATGTAGATACATTTAGAGGTTTGTCTACTCTTTCTTTGCTCATGGCAGTTAAAATGAAATTCTACTATTACCATTAATCAAAAATCCAATCATTTTTTTTAGAAGGAGACAGCTCTAGACAGAAACAGAAAGAGGGAGCAAAGTTGAAGGGAAAGGAAAGAAAGACAGAAAGAAAAATGAAAGAATGAGAGGCAGGATGAGCAGTGAGTGAATGATTTTGAGAGAGATGAGAGGGAAAAGAAGAGTAAGTGGATGCGAGATGGATAGGGTGAGGGAGGAGGGCGAAAGATCTAGAGAGACTGGTGGAGGGTGAAGGATAGACTAAATACCAAACAAAAATGTTAACAATTGTTATGAAAGGATAGGATGATCTTGTTTCACCTAGCCATATTAACTGTCAAGTGCCATGAAAAATACAATGAAAAAAATATTAAAATCTACAATTGATCATCCATGTGGCCCTCAACAGACGTTATCAAAGACATAAAAGCTAGGAGGGCATGCCTCCACTTACAGTTCCTAGAATAGAGACCTGGGATGGAGCCAATGCATAGCTGTGGACTTCCTGAGCGTAGTTTGAACGATGTTATTCTAAGAGCAGTCCAAGTTATAACATGCAAAATCAAGTAGAGCAAATTACAGTGGTATCCACTATTCATTCCCAAACACAACAGCACGCAACTGGCAATACAACAGAGTCCATCAGATACAGTTAACAGCTAAATTATTCAAACCCCTTATAAATTTGATCTTTTTTTCTTCTTTTCTTTACTCAAGAATGAAAGGTGGACTGGTTGAATTAGGGTCTTTGATGAATACTTTTAGACGTAAGCATTAATATATGTCACATTCTCAAGAAACACAAATCGCGACAAATCAATTTTTCACATACTTAAAAAATTACAAAACTTTGTAAGGGCATGAATAATTTCCATGTAGAATTAATGCCCTTCTGGCTCTCAGCATAGGAATTCATACATAACCTATTTCATCTTTACTTCATCCAAATATGGGAGTGGCACAGGCACGAGGTCGATGGGCATGTGCCCCCTGGCCCTGCCCCCATGTGGTAAAAATAGGAGGAAGACAGAAGTAAAATCAGCAACAAAGTGATAACATAAGAACAATAACCACCCCGAATATAAATTATTATCAACATCATAATTAATGATAAACCAGAACGTCAATGACGTAGCGCTCATCCGCATCTCGCAACAACAAATATCGTAAATTTTATGTGGTACACTTTTGAACTGGTCAAAAAATAAAAATTTGATGCCCCGGAAGAGACATAATTTCATTTAGCTGTACAAGATTAAATAGAAACTAAAGGAAATGGAATGAAAATTGGTTGAAAAATATAGTTTTATGACAAGGAGGACTCGAACTTAGTAAGAGATAAATGTAAACATACTCACCTTTTATTATAATAAGAAAAGGACAGAGGTATAAATAGTCAGTAAATTGTCAACAGAAAAATATGGCAAAATAACAATTTTGTAAGGGACAAAAATGAGTTAGTGTGAGAAAATTGTTAAAATATTTAAACAAATTGAAGAATTAGGAGGTAACAAGAGAATGAAAACAATGCATGCATAATTAATGAATTAAAACAAAATTAAATATTATGATCTTTCAGCCATTTTGCACTCAGGTGTGTTGGATGTGGGGTAAACAGACTGGAAAGCAACTCAAATCTGTTACAAATCGACCACCATTTCTCTAAATTTATATTCGCTAGTACATTTATCATTTCTTGATATTTCCTATCATTTATAAATTTGTTATATTTTTGCCAGATTGGGCTACCAGCATAAACAATAACTGTGAGCATTGTTCTACCACGGACCCTACTACCATACCGTAGTTCTACTTATCCAAAGTGTGTGTGCAAGGGGGGGGGGGGTATGCAGTGTGATTGCCATGCCTAGGCCTATCCTGGCCTTGCGCTAGTAGCGCCCGGGAGTAGCGCTTTGCTGAAAACAAAATGCGTTCTGAACATTTAATTTTCAACCTCTCTTTTCTCCTCTTGTTAATCCACAAATCAAGTGTTTTCTGTGAGGGATCAAACTTGCAAATAATCATCCTAATATTTTGCATAAAACTTTAAAAATGAAATGAAGGAGAAGAAGCATTTTTTGTTATTTTTGGAATAAATTTGAATAAATTACCATAATTAATCAATGGAGTAAAATCTCAAAATTCTGTGTAGAATTTTAGTAAACCAAATTTAGCTCTACCAGATAAAGCAAACCAAATCAAAATTGGTCAAGAAATGAGGGAGAAGAAGCATTTTTTGTTATTTTTGGAATAAATTTGAATAAATTACCATAATTAATTAATGGAGAAAAATTTCAAAATTCTGCGTAGAGGTATAGTGTACCAAAGTTAGCTCTATGATATAAAGCAAATCAAATCAAAATCGGTCACAATATGAAGGAGAAGAAGCATTTTTTGTGATTTTTATTATCATTTTTGGAATAAATTTGCATAAAGTACCATAAATAATCAATGGAGCAAAATCTCAAAATTCTGTGTAAAAGGTTATTGTTCCAAATTTAGCTCTACCAGATAAGGCAAACCAAATCAAAATCGGTCAAGAAATGAGGGAGAAGAAGCAATTTTTGTTATTTTTGGAATAAATTTGCATAACTTACCATAATTAATTAATGGAGAACAATTTTATATTCTGTGTAGAAGTTTAGTGTACCAAAGTTAGCTCTACCAGATAAAGCAAACCAAATCAAAATCGGTCAAGAAATGAAGGAGAAGAAGCATTTTTTGTGATTTTGAATAAATTTGCATAAATTAGCATAGATAATGAATTTCACGATTCTGTGTAGAAGTTTTAAATCCCCCTCCTAGCCCTATCATATGAAACAATCAGAATCAAAATCGGTTGAAAAATAACGAAGAAGAAGCATTTTGAAAACTGTGGACGGACGGAAGGACGGACGGACGGACAGACGACACGCCATGGCATAAGCTCATTGGGCCCTTAAAAACAACCACAAAATGGCCAAAAGAGACCTTCAGATTTTCCTCCTGAGAAAGACATGCGGGATATCTTAACCAAGACATTATTGACCAACACACTGTATTATGCGTGCATGCTTCCCTGACATTATTGTGCATACATGCAATAGTAAGAGAAACATTGCTTTGAAAACATGATGTCTCAACTCTCAAGATGTTTCACATTGCAAGCCATCTAAAAGCAATCTTACAATAACAAAAGAGTACCGGTAATGTGAACTTTATGCAATGTTAATCCAATGGAATCTATACATGTATATATTTGAGCTGAGAACGAGAAGGGCAGCTTTATGTACAAGTTCATTTAAAGGGAAATCCAACCTTGATTGCAAACTAATCTAGATGAAAACAGAAAAAACTGAAAAATAGACGGGTGAAAGTTTTAATGAAATCAGACAAATAATGAGAAAGTTGCAATCACTATAATAGGTATGGGCTCTTCAAGTTGGCTGAAAACCAGGCACGTAGCCATTTCCAAGATCAGACACCCCTCCTCTTACACCCCTCCCCAGGACGTTGATCAATTACATGTGCCCCCAAATATCAAACTCTGGCTACGCCCCTGCTGAAAATGTAAAGTCTATGTGCCATGTAGTGGTCGACAACTTTCCCATTTGTTCCAACACACAAAATGACTAAATTTTCAATTTTTCATAAATGTACGACTCAGGAGGCCCCCCAAAAATTTCCAAGATCAGACACCCCTCCTCTTATACCCCTCCCCAGGACGTTAATCAATTACATGTATGCCCCTCCCCCAAAACATCAAACTCTGGCTACGGCCCTGCTGAAAATGTAAAGTCTCTGTGCCATTGGTCGACAACTTTCCCATTTGTTCCAACACACAAAATGACTAAATTTTCAATTTTTCATAAATGTACGACTCAGGAGGCCCCCAAAAAATTTCCAAGATCAGACACCCCTCCTCTTATACCCCTCCCCAATGCTATACAATTATGAATATATGAGCCAAACATATCACAATACAATAGTCCCGCACAAAACTCACAGCTACTATTCAGAATAGTGAAAACCTCACACTACGTGTTTAGTACAGCCAACTATCTTCCAGTTCCAGCTCCCTGGCTATAGCTGGTAGATGCATGTACGTACGTACCTTCAATTCTGTCTTGGGAGCAGATCCACACTTGTCACCATCAAGTGCATCAAAAGCATGCCACAACCACCTTGGTATACACTCCTCTCTCCGCGCCATTTTAGCATCTAATATCGAACAAATTTACTTCTGTTCACCTGGAAATGTTCCCCTTCACTTGTTTTGCAGTAGTACAGTACGAGGGTGATGGTGGCTACGTCTGAAATGCACGTCTGCAGGCAACGAATTTTAGGAAGCGAGGTTCCGCAATGACAGCTTGCATTGGTCTTGCTATTGTTATCTTATGATTTGTGTACCCGTACTTCCGGGTTTCCGGGCAAAGTAAACTTTACTCATGAATATGCAATAGATGGACAGTACCATTATGTGAGGGGAATATTAAGATTTTTATTTAGAAATAATACTATGTTTTAAAGGAAGATTTAATGATAAATTGTAGATTATATATTACGTCATATAAATAATTTTTTTTCAAAATAGTAAGAAAACAAAATTAAGCCGGGTTTATTCATGAATAAATTTGTATGGTTTGGGACACAACCCACAATTTGCTGATTTTGTTTTGGCCGGAACATGTTTCATACATAAATAGGCGGGGCTAAGATCCAAAGTTATCTGGATGACCGAATTTTGTTTTTGTTTGCTCTCGAAAAACCTTGCCATAATAACCTTGTAAATGTGGACGTCATTGGACATAGGTCAAAATGTTATGATATACCGGTAGCCCTATGATCAGTATGTAGGCCTATACGTGTTTCTTCCATTATCCCTAACTCAAAAAGGATCTATGAGGTTCAAAGGGTCGACCGTTAGCAAGAGTAATCCACCAAAAAATGAATGAAAGAAAGGAAGGAAGGTGTAAAGAAAGGTAGAAAGAAAGAAAGAAAGGCAGAAAGAAGACAGACAGGGAGAGAGAGAGAGAAAGAAAGAAAAGAAAGTGAGAAAGTGAAAAGAAAAGCTTTTGAGAGAGTAAAAATGCTACTCCTCCTTTAGCAGGATAACAAAAAATGTTGTTATGTTGTTACTTTTCTGAGGGGATCTAAAATACAGGCCTAAGATGCATGATTAATTAACAAAATCATTCACGGACTAATGAACCTAAACATTCATTACAGGAATATAATGAGCCTAAACGTCATTATATGCATACAATCATTATAAACATTAGTATTGGAATACAATGAACATAAACGCCATCATAGGATTCATAGGAATATAGAATTATAGAGTAAGCTACACCTTTAAATTGTCGCATGTATCTGAGGCGTATCCAGCAGTTGATAACAATGGAGTGAAATTTATTTGGGTAGGGTTTAATGTACTTCTTCTTCTTTTTTCTATTCTTCTTCTTCTTCTTCTTCTTCTTCTTCTTCTTCTTCTTCTTCTTTTTCTTCTTCTTCTTTTCATTCCTCTTCTTATTGCTCTTTTTCTTGTTCTTGTAGCCTAGTAGTAGTAGTAGTAGTAGTAATTATTGTTGTTGTTGTTATTCTTCTTCTTCTTCTCCTTCTCCTTCTACTACTCTTCTCCTCCTCCTCCTTCTTCTTCTTCTTCTTCTTCTTCTTCTTCTCCTCCTTCTACTTCTTCTTCTTCCTCATCTCTTCTTCTTCTACTTCTTCCTTTTTTTTCTTCCTAGATCTCAGTGAAGCAAACAGACCTAGCTATATCACCACAATGTCACCAATATTTCAACTACACATTTGAGATGGCATCAACATTACTAGTGACTCCATTGTCATTGTCACACCCACCGTCTTCCTTCCTTCTCATCCTCCTCCTCCCGATCATTATCACATCACCATCATCATCATTATTATCATCATCAGCAGCGGCAGCACCAGCAAGGGCAGCACCAGCATTATCATCGTCACCCTCATCCTCATCATCGTCATCTTCATCATCATCATCATCATCATCACAATCATCGTTATTATCATCATCATCAGAAGCGGCAGTAGCAGTGTCATCATCATCATTATCACCATCATCATCATCATCAACAACAGCATCATAATAATCACCCACACGATCATGAGCAGCAGCAGTATTATCATCATAAATCACCACCACCGTCAGGGGTGTCGATTTGTATCCGTGGTTGGGGGGATGATAGGTGCCAAAATATTTCGGCAATGGATCAAAGCAACCAAGAGGTAGAAGCGTGTGGCAGGTTGCACCCCCTCCCTTCCAAGTTATTAACTTTTTCAAGTCACCCTCAATAAAGATAACATTTCAGAGAATATAAGAGTGGTAATAAAATTAATAACATGCTAAATGTTAGTCCTGACTCTTGCCTGCAGTGTAGGCCTACCAGACTGATATCATCTATTTTTAAACGAAATTTAGACATTACCAAAAAAATCCAATGGTGAGGGATATCAACTTGTGAAAGTATTATGTTACCAGTGGGCAAATGCATTAATAAGCAACCAGGAAAGGTTCATGTAGACAGAAAATTCTTTATTTCCTGGTGATAGAAACATACATTTTATGAATATTGATGTCTCCAAACAACATTCATCGTGAAAAACCCATTCCAATATTCTGTGTAAGGAGATCTCAAAAACATAGTTCTCATTAGTAAATGAAAAACATATTGCTTTTGGTTCTTCATTTGACTCTCTTCCTTCTTTAATTAAACCAACTGAATCCTCTCTGCGGGAAACTCAATTCAATGAAACAGAATATCACTGATGCAAAATTTGGTTCTCAAAATGACAGAAAATTTCCACTCCTGATCTCATACAAACTGTCTGTTTCTTAAAAACATAATATAAAACTTACGTTCCAACTACCAAACAACAAACTTCCATTATCTCCTTCTTCACCCAGATATACTTATCATACCAGATACGCTCTAAAATATAAGCATAATATTCCCTAAGGCCCTGACCAGAGCACTATTTTTTCTCAAAAACTATAACCAGTCTTAGAAGGTGCATTATTATTGGAAGGGTGTTATAAACAAAACTTCAAACTTAATAACATTCTAACCTTCAAAAACACCTTAACTATCTTATGCCTGTTACGTTTGAATACAATACATAGGCCTACATCAGCTTTTCAATAAAACAAAAATAAGTTGTGACATAATCTTTCTCCAAAATATCGAACTGGAGTATTCTGTTGTATTGCTTGTTTATGTACATACAAAGAGCTTATTTTCAAGAGGCACATTCTGCGCGAATGCCTGAGCTTGTAATTTCGCGTATTGAAATTCACAATCAGTCCCAAATTTCATTCAATCTTTTTGTTTCTTGTTTTTCTTTTCACATTCCTTTAAAGCCCTGTCAATAATGTGGCATTGATTATTTACTCGTTTTTAATTAGTTTTTGAAGAACTCCTAGGTGAAAGAAATCATAACTATTCTTGAATATTATTACTTGTTTTAGAACATGTTGGGCCTGTCTCACATTGCCTTCCATCATTCCATGGCAATTTTCCATGTTTCTTTCAGCTTATTTCTCACTTCTTTTCCATCCACTCAACTAATTCCTGATCATGCATTAACCTCATACCTACCATCACCCATGCCTAAGCTTTTTAGGGAGGGGATCCCGTAAAGTAATTTTGACATTGTAAGAAATAAACATGAGCAATATTTCATTGTAGGTTACTTTAAAGTCAACCTCTTTTTCATCGCCCATTCACATCAGTTCCCTGAAGAAATGCTGGAATATATATGTCCCTCTTTCTCTTGTCTTTCTTCCTTTTCTCTTCCCCTTCCTTTTTCTTCTGCCCGTTTCTTCCCTTTTCCCAGGTAGCAAGCCCATATGGGGCCCATATGGGGATGATCTGGGTCACTTGTGCCATCTGGGCTATTAAATGGAACCCATATATGTATCCCATATGGGGCCAATATTTAGTAACCCATATGGGATCTATCTGGGCCAGCCCTTATGGGTCCCAGATGGGAATGAGCTGGGCGTACACATATGGGTAGAATATGAATATGCCCATATGGGTAACACATGGGAAAATCTGGGTTAACCCACATGGGATATATCTGGGTTAACCAATATGGGTACCGAATGGGATTAAGCTGGGCATACCCATTTGGGCCCAGTTTGGTATGGGTTCCATCTGGGTTCCATCTGTCTTATGGGTTTACCCATATGGGTCCCATATGCTTCTTGGGTGCAGATGCCTTAGGGCCCCAGATGGTTTTCCATATGGGGCCCATGTTTCAGAGAATATGGGACCCATGTGGGTCCCACATGGGCTTGCTACCTGGGTTATTATCCTCTCTCTCCCACTCTCTACTTTTCTTTTTGCACTCTTGCGCTTCGCGCTTAACATTTAGCTCGTTGCTTTTTAACGCTGCGGCTTTGCATTTGGCGCACTGCATTTCTATGATGCTGTTGATTGAATAAATTGAATAAATTCATCAATTCCTGATGAAGCCGTATGAGCGAGAATTCAATTTATTCTTGTCTCATATACGGTTGTCTCATTTACTTCGTTTTCTATTTATATATGTATGTATTATGAAAATGAGATAGCAAAATGTGTATATTGATGGTCATCTTGCGAGTAATAACCATTAACTACTCTCATCGGGCTCTCATTATTTTCTCTTCATTTTTTTTTTTTGATGGTGAATTATTGGGGGATGATTGTACAGGCCATCCCCACCTGAAATATTGGGGGATATATCCCCCATCCCCGTGATCGACACCCATGACCACCGTCACCATCAATGTGTTCTGGTTTGTAATTTTACATGATAAGTTATATGTAGGGGAGAGGGCGCAGTTTATTATTTGCCCCCCAGTGCGGCATTGATAAGGGAGTTTGACCAACCCAGTTCGAGTTGGGCACAAATATTATGTGGAACTCTGTTTGTTGGGCAAGTACAAAACAATACCATGTCCTGACCAACTGAAACCAACCTGGCCGATCTCTGTGTATAGATGCCTCTGGTTTGCTCCGGGCCGCACAATCTCGAGATACGCCACTGATCATCATCATCAGTATCCCATGATCGTGATTATGGCAGTCGACTCACCGTTGGCATCACAGCTGCCATCATCATCATACTTACATCACCCGTTTCTACAAAGTCTTTGTTGAATTTGCAATCATGTACACAGCCATATGCACAGGGGCGGATCCAGCCGGCGGCAAGGGAGGGGGCCTAAAAAGGGGCCCACTTCGTGCGAAAATTTGAAAATCGTGCCAGTCGATTTTCGCTCAGTAGGGAGGGGTAGTGAGCAAAAAAAAATTTTGGCACCGAAATTTTTCCTCCGGAAGGGTAATTTTTTTCACCGCCACCCCTTGGGCGCCAGGGGTAGTGAGCACAATTTTTTTTTTTTGGCACCCGAAAAAAAAATTTCCCTACGAGAAGGGTTATTTTTTTTTCCACCGCCATCCCCTCTTGGGCGCCAGGGGAGGGGGCTCAACTTCTTCTTTTTTCAAAACAAGGGTGTTTTACCTGTTTTTTTTCTAGGAGGGCCCGGGCCCCCCCCTGGATCCGCCACTGCATATGCATCAAACTAATCAAACCGTACAAGCAATCGGACGTACGCCAAAATTGAATTATATTTTCAATGTACGTTGTTTTACCTGAGTGTGTTTATTACAGGTTGCAGAATTTGGCACAAGGATACATCATTTTACAATATCTCCCACACCCCGAAAAAAAGCCTTTGGGTATGTTTCTTCCGAGAGCAGTTCTGAAATTATTATCATCTTTCAGTACTGTCATGACCGTTCATAATGTAAGCTCTAAAAAGGCAATAATTATACTTGTCGTATCAGGACAACTATATAAGAGACAAATATTCCTGTCCTGGGGAGGGGGAGGGGGGTAATTATACTAGGGCAGGATTATTTAATCTCTTGAATGGTTTACTCTTTAAATTTCACTTCTTGAAAGTAACGTAAATGTTCGCAGTAATCAATGAGTGGGCACTGTATCATAAAAATTGGTTATCAATAACAAGTGCAAAAATTCGATGACAAAGTTGCTCAGAGCCAATGAAATGCAATTATTTTAGTAAATGTTGTCATCTATTGCATCTTGTTAGTGATATTATGTTTTATGAAGCAAGGCCCTGCATGGGCCTCGTCACACAAAGGTTTGCGATCAATTGTACATTTAACACGACGATTCTGATTTGAGTAATCGTCAGCCTTTCGAACAACATGTGTAGATGTAGAGGTAGAAGTGTCGTGGTCGAGTGGATACGTCACCGGGCTGTGGGTCAGAAGGTCCGCGGTTCGAGTCCCGCCGCGGCACTAATGTCCTTTGCCAAGACTTTGATCTACATTTTGCAACACTCAACCAAGGTGATTTAAATGGGTACCTGGCAGGAATTAATTCCTTGAAATGCTAGAGCGCCGTATATGGCAGCCATGCTAAAGCTAGGGTAATAATCGGGAGCGCCAGGAGTGTCAAGTCTGACAGATACGAGCGCTATATACGAGAAACCAATATTATTATTAACAATGATCTTGCTTTTGTGTAACGAGACCCTGCTCTGAGAATAATTATCTTCCCATTTCAGATCGAATCACTTCTTCTTGCTGAGATAATCTTCCCTCCATTTGTAGATTACATCGAAAACCTGATCGAAGATGGGATTGAGATTGTCTCTGACTCGATCCACGTAAGCCTTCAGGTTCTCGTTTCCTTCAGTCACGTGACGATCATTCACAGTATTCTGTATCATCTGGAATAAAAATGGAGAAATTAAAGGAAAATCCAACCTTAATTGCTCTAAAAGGAAGCAGAAAACTTAAAGATTGAAGCAGATTGAGAGAAGCAGATTTAGGACCAAAAAATGAAAGAGTTATACATATTTTTTTAAATTGCAATCACTTCAAATTGGCTGAATCCCTAACGCCACTGTGACAAAGTGCCGGACAACTTTCCCATTTGTTTCATCACACTAAATGACTAAAACTTCAATTAATATGCTTTCAATAATACATTTTGAGTAGTGCCCCAATAGAGAAGGCATTTATGAGTTTAAAAAACCTAAAAACGAATATTTTGTACATTACAACAGGAGAGTTGTCCGTGACTACGTCACAATCCACAGACCAAATTTCCAGTTTGGGATTCGTATAGATTTGGTGATCTCATATTTCAAACATTCATAACTCTCTTATTATTGTTGCGGTTTTTTTCAATTTGTCATCATTCTGTTTGTCCTATATTTCTGCGTTCATGCAAATGATTATTATTATAAAGATCGGATTTCCCTTTACTATTGTAAGCAGTGATAAAACGATTAATGCAGTATTATTGACGTTATCTTTACTACATCACTCATTTCAAAAACACATCTTCAGTGACATCAAACTCCTCGTCTTCAATTTTCGACTGTTTGAAATAATTAGGATAAGGG
Source organism: Mesocentrotus franciscanus (assembly GCA_037976565.1). Lineage (NCBI taxonomy): Eukaryota > Metazoa > Echinodermata > Echinoidea > Camarodonta > Strongylocentrotidae > Mesocentrotus > Mesocentrotus franciscanus. The sequence continues at coordinate 18,313,498 of CP137672.1, forward strand.
ACGCAAAATGTTGTGGGTCTAAAAATTGCGGACAAGTTTGCACCTAAATCTGATAGCAACAACAATAACAACCAAAGAAAGAAAAATCGCCAACAAACGAAGTTTTTTTTCTTCAGGTGTGGAATTTATCAACGACTTTGAAACTGTCGAAAAAAAGTTTAACGCTGTTTAATGGCGGGAAGATTGGAGGCTGGGGATGGGGAGAAGGATCGAGTCACAATTGCATGGTCTCCTCCTCACTCAAATTCCCCCGCATGCCTGCACAATCAAACATAACAGGCCATTTTTATTTTTAAAGCATTCTCTGGACAGTATAATTGAACATAATGGAATAATGAATATACTACAACAAATTGATTATAATTTGAACATAGAGTATACATTATGAATATAACCACCAGATATCGACTTAATGAATGAGAATGGTTTGGGAATCGCAATTAGAATTATAAGTTATATCAATATCTTCTGAACAATATTATTGAACATAATAACAGTGAATATTATCACGAAATGATTATACTTTGAACATAGAATATACATAATACACAATACTATACCATATCAACGTAGTGAATGAGAGAGGTTCTGGAATTGCAATTGAAATTATACTAAACAATCAAAATTCTTTCGAAATGTATCCATTTTGTAAATCAAATTTGTCAGTTAATTGTGTTTGCAAGTATAAGCACTCGCCTATCATTTGTGTAACGATTCCTGGTATAGTGCTTAAACGTAACATGTTACCTCACTGACGAACATGATATCGGCAAAGCTGATCTTGTCTCCGATGATGTAGGGTTTACCAGCGAGGAAGACCCTGTCGAACGTTGTCAAGGCCTCTCCCATCACCTTCTCCTCCTCCTTCACTTTCTCTGGGGATGCTGGTTGCCCGGTGATCATCGGCAACAGGACCTTCAATAAAAGTAGGACTTTCTATAAACTTACAGGAGTGCATGGAAATCCATTTTTTATTTGTATTTATTTATTTTTATTTGCGGGAGTCATATTAGAAATATCCATTCAAAATTATGATGATATCAAAGGAAAATCCAAATAAATTATCATGCTAATGCAAAGCAGAACAATGAGAGAAGGAGACTGTTGAACGTTTGAACGAAATCGGGAATGAAATAAGAAAGTTTATCAATTTTTAAATATCGTAATCACCATAGGTATGAGAATTTCAAAATGACTACATCGGTAATAGCACTGTGACGTAGTGTTAGACAACTTTCCCATTTGTTCCAACCCACAAAAATGACTAACATTTCAAGTTTTCAAAATTTATGGCTCAGAAAGGTCTTTCCAATTTTTTAGAGGACTTGTAATAATATGAATATCCATATTTAATGTGTATAAAATAGTGCCCCAAAGGAGAAGGCACTTAGAAGAAAAACAACAATTAATGATATTTTTGTCCACGACAAACGGGAGAGTGGTCCGTGCATTCTTTACAATCCAAATTGACAATTTGAGATGCGCATAGATTTAGTGATCTTGTTTTTAAATCAATCGTCACTTTCTTATTATTGGTTCGAATTAGGCCTATTTCACAGTTTAGCCATTCCGTTTCTCTAATTGTTTCACTAATTGTTTCATACAAATTACAATATTACAAAGGTTTGATTGCCCTTTAACAGTGGGTTCTTTTATGACGATTATGTCTATCACCATGTTCACACTTGACACCCCTGGGCCCTGTTTCATAAAACTTTTCATCAATAACAATTGCTAAATTTGGCTATGAAAAAAATTTGCTCTCAGCCAATCAAATGCCATGATTTCAGTAGCTTATAACAGTTATTGTTACTTGTTATTAATAACGAGTCTTATGAAACAGGGCCCACGCGATCCTGCCACTCCCATGGAATTTACTCTCAAATACAGTTATTTAATCTCTACTCTGGATTGGAATCCTTTGATTTCAGTTTTGATTCAACTCCAAGACGAAGTAAAATATTGCAGATTCGTACAAACTCGGCATTTAATTTAATTCGGGTGATTCCAACGAACCAAACTGGTCGATAATGCACCAAAGCAACACATTGAGACTTGCAATTTCTCAAAAATCAGTTGCATCACTGGTATTCTATTTTTAAAAAATGGTGCCAAGCATTGACAAATAGAAAATATAAAAGACATCGATCTTTGCCCCTTTCTTAATAGTTAAATGTCTTTCACATGGAATCTTTGGTAACATTTAGTCGCAGTGTTTGATTAGTATACTCTCGCTGTCTTGTTATTAAAATATAAATTTTGAATTTTTCTATTCCTTACAATAAGAATTAACCCTTTTTGTGTAGATAGTCGCATATTAATTAATGCATGTAAGGAATATGATTTTATAATTCTTTGACAGAAAAAAATAATACATGTATCCAGGGGCCGGGCCGCGTCTTATTTTTTCGTACCACGGCGAGCCCAGATTCCTATTATTTCATGAATATTCATTACACAGGGTCGGGGAAAGTCTCGATTCTCTTGAATATGCATGTATGATCGAGGCGGGAACTATAATTCTACATACGTAGCATGCGCAGCATCGAATATCGTGTGTAACACGTTGGATTAAAGGTATAAAACGAAATTAGAAAAGCAATGTCATGGTCATTTAGATAATACAGTCATAAATGCTGTGTTTAATTATTAATAAATGCCAAAAAAAAAATGTCAATAGACAAGATATATACACTGTAGCATATATTTCAAGCAAGAGTAAAATGATTGTTCTCCTGATGGCAATTTATGAGTACTTTTCCGAGGTCAAGTTGAATCTAGTTCTTTTTATGAATGGGAAAATAATCAGTTCTAGGTTCGCTTGTTTAAATATTACAAGCAGAGGTTGAATTTTGGTATTGAATATGTGATACAGTATAAACATGAGTTAAGTTCAATTAGCAAAGGTGAATTTGATAAAACTGGATTTTACGTTTTATTCTTTAGAGGTCGTAGTGACAATTCAATCTGTATAAAATAAATAACAAGAATAGGCCTACATACAGACATTTAGCAAAATATACCTGTGTATTGTATTTCTATGATCTATGCTCACTTAACTGCATAATATTACCACTGAATAATTACTTTAGTGCATGATGTGTCGTTTCACATACGTACGTATATACCTGTCATAATAAATGACTTATGAAATCAAACTCTAGCTACGTACGTCAGACCTCGTAAAGACTGATACTCTTTCGTATTTAACGAATAAGGATTTATTTGTGACACACAGTGCTATATTCTTTGCCAATTGAACTTAACTCATGTTTATAATAATGTATCACATATTCAATACCAAAATTCAACCTCTGCTTGTAATATTTAAAAAGCAAACAGCGAACTGATTATTTTCCCTCATGAAAAGACCTAGATTCAACTTGACCTCAGAAAAGTAGGCCTACTCATAAATTGCCTATCAAGACTCTTGCTTGAAATATATGCTATATATCTTCTACTGACATTTTGGCATTTACTAGTAATTAAACACAGCATTTATGACTGTATTATCTAAATGACCATGACATTGCTTTTCTAATGTCGTTTTATACCATTAATCCAACGTGTTACACACGATATTCGATGCTGCGCATGCTACGTAATACTATGTAGGATAGTTCCCGCCTCGATCATACATGAATATTCAAGAAATGGAGACTTTCCCCGACCCTGCGTAATGAATATTCATGAAATAATAGGAATCTGGGCTCGCCGTGGTACGAAAAAATAAGACGCGCCCGGCCCTCCCTAGACAAAAAAAACAGGTAAAAACACCCTTTTTGAAAAAGAAGTTGGGCCCCTCCCTGGCGCCCAAGGGGTGGCGGTGGAAAAAAAAATAACCTAGCTTCCCGTAGGGAAAACAAATTTTCGGGTGCCAAAAAAAAAAAAAATTGTGCTCACTTTTTGCTCACTACCCCACTGAGCGAAAAATCGACCACCACGAAGTGGGCCCCTTTTTAGGCCCCCTCCCTTGCCGCCGGCTGGATCCGCCCCTGCATAGGCTTCTCGATTTTACACCTATAGGACGCGAAGTAATTAAGCTCGTCTGTGTGTTCTTTGAAAGGGTTTCTTTATATATTGCCGAAATAAGGCGCCTCATTCGAGAAATCTTTTATATTTTGTCCCTGCTCTGAGCATGAAAAGAAGCTCCACGGATAAGATCTCAAAATAACTATATTCTACAATAATAATTATCGACTTTATTATTAATATTACTACTTTGAGCCCTAAAAATAAGTTTCTCTCCGATTTACTCTACATGTAATTTTGTAGAGGTTCTCAAAATAACTTTTGTATTCCCTTCATCCACACTTTTAACAAATCAATATAAACTATTCATGCTATAATGAAATATCTCACCCAAGAGTGGATATATATATATAAATACATCATTTTTAGTATATTTCTTCTATTAAAAGCTAATCATTATTGTATACCAATTTAAGCACGAACGCAAAGACTTTCAATAAGTCAACCTGAGGTTATCACAATAGCCATGAGCGTCCCATGTAGAAATATGCGAAAATTACAGCAAATATATGTATAACATAATCGGACCCTGAATCACGAAGGCATACGACAGAATAGAATAATGAAATGGCCCTTGAGTTGATTTCTTGAAAGTTTATGCGATCGTGTTATTATTGCTTTTTTATCTTCTCCAAAGGATGTTTATTTCATCCCTTATTCATTGTAGTCATGATCATATTTTAGAATATGATAAAAAGACTGACATTGATGGTAAAAAACAATCAATATGTAGAGAAATATCCATAAGATCGCAACTACTTTCGAAAAATCACCCCGAGGGCAATTTTAATACCCTATTGAATGTCCTATAGAAATCACGTTTGAATTACGTAATTATGTCATTGTAATGTTCGCACGTTGCAAAAGGTAACAATTTCCTCTTGAATTGTCATACATGTATAATCATGTGTCAGAAATGTCGATACAATAACAATAATAATTGTGGGCTCTTGCATATATAGGCTAGCGCTCATGTCTGTCAGACTTGACACTCCTAGCGCTCCAAAGTGATTACCCCTGCTTTAGCATGGCTGCACATTATGGCACTCAAGGCATTTCAAGGAATTAATTCCTGCCAGGTACCCATATGCCTCACATGGGTCAAGCGTGGCGAATGTAGATTAATGTCTTGCCAAAGGACATTAGTGTGCAGCGGGGGGAACTCGGAAAGTGAACCATGTAGGCCTACTTTACAGTCCGGTGACGCATCCACAAGACCACGACATCTCCTCATTTGTATAATGTTAAAGGTACTATGTCCCATTTGCAGGCCAAAAAATGAAAAGGTTAAATTCCAACGGCATTTGAAAGACAATACTAATTTAGAACTTCCCTAACAAAAAAGGGGCTTGAAAATGTCTTTAAGTGGGAAAATAACGACTATTAGTTGTCGAATCGACTTAGGAGCTATAGAGCCAGTAAGTAATAGTCTGATTTTTCAGACCATTGTACCGAATGGTCGTACGTTTTATGCTGCGCAAAGATTCAATCAGTTTAATTTTGGCCATTACAAGAAGTGGGTTATTGATGTAGACAAATGCTCATGTACCCTTTACAGCTCATTTTATGTATGTTATTACCAAAGATGAAAAAGCCAGTCAGTCACTCAATAGTGTCTGACAGTGAAGTCTAGCAAGTAAACGGGTTTCCTTGCATAATTTGAATATTAGGACACTGCTAACGTTTAAATTTCACAGATAGGACATACATGAAATATTCATAATTTCTGCATAGTTCTACAGAATTTGATGTTGGCTGCAAAAGGGACATAGTATCTTTAACACAATGAAATTGATAGCATCAGTCGTAATTTTAGCGGACTATATACCTCTGTCATGAAGACTGCATCGACCGTTCCTCGTATGCCTTGATGATGGAAAGACAGGTATTCATCTACCTTGGCCCGGCGATGTGGGTCCGCTGGATACCAGTGATCTGGGAAAGACTTGGGGTACTGCGTCGTTAGGTAACGGAAGATAGCCACTCTGAATAATAATAATAATAATAACAATAATGATAAGTATTATTTATATGGAGATGATGATAATGATGATGGTGAAAATAATAATAATAATGATAATAATAACAGTAGTATTAGCAATGATTATAATTAAAAAAAATAAAAAAGATTATCATATATATAATGACAAAACGATCAATTTATCCAGGGTAGCCACATCAGTGTTAATAATGCTTTTCCTGCGGGCCCTGTAATCATTATTACCTAGCAATTACCAGGTACCCTTATAAACCTGGGTGGAGAGAGGCCTCGTACTAATACTAATAGCGCATACGACCAACAGGGCGTTATCTCAAGTGACACCCCAGGTCCTATACGGGAAGATCAGGTTATCATAATGGCTGCATGCTTCTCAGGTGTCAGACCCAAATCGGACCGCTCATAATTGGGAAATAGTCACGTTATGTTAGCCAGCCTCGGACAAATGGCGTGTAGGACCGAAAGAGTGCTCTTTTTATAGTTCTAAATCATGAGTTAACAACGTACGTCTCAGCGAGGCAGAAGTCTCCATCTTTGATCGCAGGTAATTGCATCAACGGATTGATAGCTGCGAACTCTGGCTTCTTCTGGTCTCCTGTAAATTCGAATTGCAAGAGGTAAATGATATTTATCATTATGGGAAGTTCAAGACTTTTTGATATTTTTCTAAAAATGAATACCCCTGAGGAAAATATACACGCTGCGTGAGGAAAGCCCATTTGTAAAAGTTATTGCATTTCCATTTGTGTGTAGGCCTTTACCCCACCCTCCCCACCATTCTCTCCTCCCCCCTCTCTCTCCCTCTGACTGACCTCCCTCTCTATATCACTCACAATCTCAATCAATGTCACAGCTACTGTATTCTGTAAAATTAATACCATTCTAATACTGGGGGCAGTCAGAATATATTGCTGTTCACACGCGTGACCACAACAACAAAAAATGCTTGAAAGGTTTTATCCAATGGTCATTTTGTTTTCTTTCGCACTTCAAGCTCTCAGCAAATTTACCCCCCCCCCTCCCTCGAATATTTCCCGTACCCTAAGTCTAAAAGGGCACCCTGAATGCGTTTTAACAAACTAAACATGCATGCATATCCCTTGTCCTGATTTTTGGCCTATTTCACGTCGGGCGCGTTATAACCAGCAAAAACTACCCTTTAATTAATCGCGCATGTGTACACCAAAAGGTATTTGACTATAGTCCAATAGGTATGTATTCACTATACCATCAATCTTGCAAGTTTTAACACGCTGTATAAACGGCCGTCTAATTAAGCCTATACGAGTATTCCAATTTGCTCACCTTTTCCAAGATCGAGCTCAACAATCTCATGCGGTATACTGGAATGCTTCAGAAATACGACCAGAGAACGGCAGGGTTGGGAGCCAAGATCAACGTAAACCTTGATCACCATTTTGCAAACTCTAAAGGCCTATATACTCGCGGAATATGTCACCACTAAACACATAGATGCACAATAAGATTTATAATACGGCACTGCGCGATTGCAATATTAATATACATAGTGTACAATCCCACGTGCACGTTAGCTGCCTACACTACCCCTCATTCATCTCTTCCTATAGAAAACTACCAAGTGATCATTGTTCGAGGTATTTATATGGTTGTGAGATTTCTTTGTTGTGGATTCATACACCTTCGTGCAGCATACATCGAATTTTATTCCGTGCTTCTATTTGCTGTGCATGGAAAGGTTACCGAAGCCGAAGCAGTGTCAGACACCCTGGGTCGATAGTTTTGTGGGTACATAGTACATCGTGTCCAAACATCGAGCAAGGATCGAACCCGAGACGCCACTTTTTTTAAACCTAGACCAGCCATCCTAGCGCTGGATTTGATTGGCTCAAAAGAAACCTATACATCATGCGCTAGATAGTCATAATTATTCAGAATATGATGCGATAATTTATCGTATGAGATGTCATACAAAAATTACAAGTGCAAAGCTATGTTTACTTTAAATAAATGACCATGCCGATCGCCCCGATCCGAAAAAATGTAACAAATCGGAGTACTATCGCCGCCAAAATCCAGCAATTTGGCAAATTAAAGACTACATCACGACTGTACTGCGATGCTTCTACGTCACTGAATGCGTTGCTGACTCGCTGCCACTACGATTACACCTAGACCAATGCCGACCAAGCGGTCGTTTCTACTACGTTGCCGCAACGACGTACATGACCATAACACGTGTTACACAGTCCTAGAAGACTGTATGACGATATCGCTACGCTAGTGCTGACCATATAACGCTTCTAGTACGCGTACGATTTGTGGCGATGTCTATATAAATCTGTGGTGTTCAAGTATTTCTTCAGTTCTCACGATGCTACCACGCTGCTTGTACGATAATGACGTTTCCACTACGTTCTTAATGAGACTTTTCCCCGCTTATTGTTGGCCACGAACCGGCTACGCTTTGCGCACGTTCAAAATAAGCGTGGGGAGAGCATGCTGCTTCGATCTCAACCTAGGAGATCCCACCCCGACCAATCCACGCTCATGGAGATCCTCCCACGTTTGGCCCACGATTGGCCCCGATCGGCCACGTAGTAGAAGCGGCGTCTATGTGTGACCGGGGTACTAGGACACATGGCTAGGATGGCTGGTCTAGGTTAAAAAAGGGACACCTCAAATATAGGACAAGAGCATTCACCAACATACTGCATGTGTAGAATGTATAAAGAGCTTGAGCTCTTCGAAGGTAGCGTTTGTTTGAAGAAGAAAGAAAGCATGATTGCAAAAGTACGTCTTTCAACTAAATAGTTGGGTTTTCTGAGGATCTCCTCTCCCACATGCAAGAAACATTGCTTTATCACAATATACCGGTTAACAAACAAATTCAACTTTTATGCATAAACAAAGATTGTTCTTGACAGCCCTAAAGCTTGCCCGAGGCTTGCTCGACATAGCAACACGTAATGTATGTAGATTGGATTCCGAGTATTGTAGCTCATGCATTAATAATTACAGGTTAATGGATTAACTCTTCACTGGGTCCCCAGGAAAGAAACAACCACAAATTAGTATTTGTTACTAAACCGGTCTATTTTTGTTTACAACAGGAGGCTCAAAATAGACAAATCATGCGCTCTCTATACGATCAATATTGTAAAACTACAAACAACATGTACTGGAATAATAGCTAAATGGAACTAATAGAATCATTACAAAAAATTGGCGGGATTTATTTTTAAAAAACGTGAAAATAAGTCCTTTTCACTCCTTCTTTCCATACATAATGATTTTTTGATTTATGTCTACTTTATTTTTGTTTTCTCTTTTCCTACATTTCCTTTCTTTTCCCCTTTTTGTTATTAGCCCTCCACGAATACGCCAGTGCTGTAAACGATGAAAATAATTTATTTTACTAAATTCCTGTCATCCCTCTCTCGCTCATTGTCTCCCTCTCTCTCTCTCTCTCTCTTTCTCCGCCTTCCTCTCCCTCATTTCTCTCTCTCTCTCTCTCCCTCTTTCTCTCTCTCTTCGTCTTTCTCTCGCTTTCTCTTCTCAGTCTCTTCCTAACAAGAGACTTGTGTAATTTAGAATCATATCACAAGTTAATATATTGTTTCATACGTGGAGATGTTGTGGACTAAGTGGTAGCGTCACCATACTGTAGATTTGCAAGATAATGGGTTCGATTCCCAGTGACGACAATAACGTCCTTCGGCAACATATTTATCTATTTGACTGCCACAAACATACTAGGTGTAGTGAGCGGGTACCTAGTAGGATTTATTCCTTGAATGCACTGACCGCGACCGCCAGAGCTAAGACCGAGAAGGCCTAATATTAGTATTCACAGTCTTTTGGAAGCGCAATCTAACGTTATATCATGGGTATGATAATGTAGTACAGAAGGACGGAATTTTATCATTATTCTTATCATTATTATTATCATTATTATTACATTTAATTGTTCTCAGGGGAGAATGAGGTCAGAGCAGCGCATTCGTCAAAGGGGCTAACTTTAATTTTGGATCATGAACAGTCGGGATATATCTACAGAATATTGAATAAGACATACTATCAAGAAAACTAACAGCAAATGCAATTGGTTTTGTAAGGGCCGGGTTCGCATCCGATAAACATTTGATTTTGAACACTTCGGTTGCTTTCTTCGCATCTCCGCGCGGTCACTCGTTTAATTTTCACATGTGGAGTTTTACACAAACAATATACACCAATTGATAGAATGATTGTTTTGTGCAACAAAATGGCTTCACAAAATTACCCATTTCCAGCTATGATTAGCTCCATGACCACCCGTTTAACACGGGTATCGATTAAACAGGTAAATACTCCCGATGCCTTTGGTATATCCCCCCCCCAATGATAAGTACAATTACTTAGGCGCACTGGGAGATTATTTGTACTTTTTGTACATGTCTTCCTTAAGTTTTGAAAGAATTTGACTGAAATTGCAAATGCGATGAAAGTTGCCCACTTTTCACATGATTGTTAAGAGAATTGAGGAGAGAGATGATATAATTATTTCGATTCTTGTTTTGGGGGTATGGCTGGTAAATTCATCATAACCTATTATGTTCATGAAATATCAAAACCCGGATGGAAACCTGCATGTAATATGTCAGTCAGTATAATAATAATAATAATAACGTTTTATTTACCCAGGGTAGCCACTTCAGTTATGAAACTGCTCTTCCAGCGGCCCTGCATAACATAATATGTTACTATTACCCTTCTCCAATCTAATATGCTGAGCGCCTAGCTAGAAGGCAGAAGGTCCCATTGTTATAAGTCTTTGGTATGACTCGGCCTGGGATCGAACCCACGACCTCCCGTCTAACCATTGAGCCACCATATCAGGTTCGTAAGTGATCTCCCACTAATCAGGCCAATGATATCACATGCATTTCTTATGTATTGTCAAACAATTATTTGCATAAGACCATGGAGCGTTCCTTTCGCAATACCAAACTGGTCTGGTAAAACCCCTTTATTCGCTGGGCCATTGTTTCACTCAATGTCAAAACTTCATTGTTGCGCATTCCTATACGTTATTGTGCTATTTGATACATTGCGGCCCCTGGCGGGGTATTCCCTGTAATTATTGTTTGACCTTTAGAGTAAACACGCGCCCCAATATTTTCCTTTCATTGCCATATGACAAAGCAGAAACATTCATGCATTCCACTCAACCTGACGCACCTTTTTTCCATTCTCTACCAACTGTATTTATCCAGACTCACATTATCATTTGTCTCATTTCATCTCCGAACTTGGATGGACGGAAACTTACGAGGTTCCTGTTAACGCGATTGAAGTTCGTCGTCACTTGACCGCATTATCATCACGCAGAACAACCCCATCAGTAAGTACAACTCCCTCTTCTCCCTATCCTTTCTCAGTAGACTCAGTTTAGGATCAGAGCAAGTCTTATTGAAGCGGTATTTAATTTCGTAAATGAATCCTTTTATACGAAAGAAACATGAAACCTGGATATTTCGAGGGCCAATACAACGGGGACCCTACCATACATTTACTACTAATAAGAAATTATTCATTTTCCTAAACGTTCTCCTAAATTTTGTGTCATTTATCATTCTTAATAATCATCAAATAATCATTAAAATACATCAGAGCTTCTTGAAAGATTTATTGGAAGGAAAACTAACTGGGAGGGGAACATTAAGACATAGAGTGGAATAAGACTGCAAGCAAGAGTGTACTTGGATGGCAGAGAACAGAGATGTGTTTTTAAAAATGTTACAATCAACCCCCGAGCTGGAAGAAGATCCCTTGAGCTGGAATAATTATGAGATTTTTAATTAGAAAACGATCCCATGATTCTCCGTGAAAAGTACAGACGGGGGACGGCGCGGGCTATATACGTAAAGGATACAGCTATAACAACAAAGGGAGTGGGATCTTGAATAGTATTGACCGTTTGCCATCTTTAAAATATGTTCTCGTCGGTTGAGAATGAAAAGTATCATTATCTCTGTAGACTCAAGGCCGTTCTCATTCACTACCGACGATTGCGTTCATCTGCTTAAAAAATATATATACAGAAAAAAGATTGACTTCATGATATATATAGATAGACATAGATGCACAATCATAAACATTCCAGTTGAGGTTTAGAAGTTGAGGTACATGTTCAGTTAGATCTTTTTTTAGCATTATTAAGTGTTATTACTAATTTTTGACATCTGTATTTTTTCTTCCAACCTACAGTCATGTCGCTTCGAGATTACACCAAACTGAGTGGTATCTCGTGCCTTAACTGTTCGAGACGTTTGGAAGATAACCCCAAGTTATTACAATGCCATCATACGTTCTGTGAATCATGTTTGGAATCGCTTCTGTCGACTGATAACGCACGAAACATGGTTAAATGTCCAGTTTGTCAAAAAACAACTCCTGTTTTAAATGGTAACATTTCCCGTTTGGATATAGACGTTGCTCGTAAATCAAAGATTCGGCACGTTATGACATTGCGCCAGTTGTGCACAAACTGTGATTTGACAAAAAATAACACCGCGGAAAAGTACTGTGACAATTGTGACTTGTTCATGTGCAGAATGTGCCTTGAGAAACACAATGATTTAAGGCCGACAGGCAGGCACCCCACTTTCATGGTGGATGATATCAGGAGAGGCACTGTTTTCCTGGATAATAAGATTCCTTGCAAAAATCACAGTGGTGACGAAGGAGGGCATGTTTGCACTCTTGTGTGCATTACCTGCAGGAAGGCGATATGTGAAGAATGCCACGCCGTAGTCCATGGTGAACACACTGTTAAGAAAATAAAGGACTATGAATTAGAATCGAGAGTTCAGTCAGAGTCTCTTAAAAAGAAAGTTGACGAAGTGCTGAAAAAAACAAAACGTCGCGTAGAATCGGTGAACAGTAAGGGAAAAAAAGCTGTGAATAACACCAACCATGTCATTGGAAGCACACGCGAACGTGCTGCCATTATCTGTAAGGAGGTTGGAGACCGAGAGAACATTCTCATCAAAGAAATCGAAGATCATAACCAGAACATCAAGTATAAGTACCAAGAATTCAAAAAAGGAGATGAAAGAATGCTAAACCAAGTGGAAAGTGCAAGTGCGTTGCTGGAGAGTAGCACTTCTTGCCAATTTGGTGCCGATACGGTAGCCATACGAACATGCTTGACCGATCGCCTTCAGAGAATCGTGACACATGAAGTTGACGAGACAGAGTACAACAGGCAACTGAATGAAATTACAAGAGAAGCGACGCAGATTAAATTCACTCCTGATGAAAATAAACTGTTACTCGGTCATATCACATTTGGCGACAATGCCAGTTCATCTCATGAAGACAATCAGAGCACTTTTTACTGCACCATACCGCTAATGCCCGTTGCATCTAATGACATGAGTGAAAGGAAAATATGGACACTAACCAAAAACATAGAGCTTCCCGAAAACAGTCAAATGCAGTGCTTGACAGCGACGCCAGACGGCAAACTGATCGTCGGTACCAAACGCACCGGGATAATCTTGTACTCGGAAAGTTATGTGGAGGAAAAGCTAAAAACTCCTACAATTTCTGATGTCTCTGGCCTGGCATTTACCAGCAAGGGTGATTGCGTCACTAGGACAAGGTGCAACACGATATCAAAATTCACTGCAAATTGGGAGAGGATCGACGCAACATTCCAAACTATGATGACAAAATGGACCTTTCTTAAGAGAGGCCCGTGTGGCAATCTCACTGTGGACGGAGATGACTACATCTACGTGAATCACGTACGAGATAGAATGATAGAAGTGTTTTCAGACAAAGGTGGGAAGTCACTGAGAAAGATACATTGCAGAGACTTTAAACCAATGGACATATTAGCAATGAAGTCCAGGAAGATGTTGTTGGTTTCTAGCGGTGATCAATGTGTGAGGCTAATCGACGAATGTGGATGTGAAAGGAAGAAACTCCACAAGGCCGGTGAAATTGTCTTTTCTGCCCTGCGTCCAGATGACTCGATCCTCCTGGCACGTGTTAAGCTTCATGAGTGTCTTCTCACCATTGAGCATTACAGCCAAGATCTCGATCACCTAGCTACGATCATAAGCGACCAGAGCATCCATGTGCCCACGAAGCCTGACTGGTTCGCCCTGCAAGAGAGCTCATGGGGAGACATTGTATTTTGCTCATCTAAGAGGCTCTACTTTTTCAGTAGATCATCCACGGGAACATGATAACTCTAAGCTCAGTTTTAAGCTCATCTTGAGTCCTGGTTGAAAAGTACTTCCAAAAAAAAAAATGGCTTATTTTTACTCTAACTTCTTCATGCTGTAGAGGGGATAATTTAACCATTAAACTAATAGCAAACTATAAACAGCAAGTATCATTTGGAATGCAGTACGGTAAGTTAAATTTCAAAGTAGAGTCTCATGTTAAGCATAGTAGACCATTCAAACATAAAAAATGCTCTAGAAAAAGATTCCATGGCATTTTGGGGGTAATGCATGGCATAAATCCATGCCAAAACTCTTGCCAAGGTATTAAGGAATAAGATACGGGTGGATGTCACGCGCAATTTTTTAATACTAATAATGTCTTTTTTTACTCAATATTTGAAAGAATGTCAAAAATTATGATTTTTTGTTATTGACCGAATATGAATTATCTGAAAAACACCTTTCAATTTATATAATGTTCATTATGAGTTGAATGTATACATTTGAATGTTGGATACTGCAAACGTATGTATTGTGCAATGAAACATAAAAGAGTGATTTACTCATAGTATGGGATTATAAAAACGAATTATATTTCCCTTATTTTAGCACACCATAAATCTGTCCATCGGAACGCTTTTTCTTGATTAAACATTTAATATAAGTTGTTATGCCACGCACAGAAAAGAAATGATCAAAGACGAGATCGATTTAGTTATTTTTTTTATCCCAAATGAATCGATGTATTTTTACATAATGCACTTTTTTAGTAGAAAAACACTGTACATGTACCGTATATGGCAATTCCCGCTTATTAGAAGTATTCGTCCATGAGACAAAAACTGAAAAGGCACCCACCCCCGAGACACAATTTTAATGAATTTGTTGTGTTAGTTAGAACCTTTCCCTATCAGAATGTGCTTGTTGGCGCAAAAGTTTGAGGTATGTGTGACCACTAGGGCTATTACCATGGTAACGGATCAGAAACATTAGAGTTTTAGAAAATTTCATATGATTATTTGTTTATTTAAGTTAATATTGAATTGTAAGTTTATCATTATACGATTTAAACAAAATAGAAAACTTGAACAAAACAACAAAAACGTGAACAAAATAAAACTGTGAAATAAAAGTTAGCACAATTCTAAATGATGATTTTCTGTTTTCTAGGACCCTCGGTCATCATAATATGTCTGATTGCCATAAAGTAGGTGATGGATGTGGTCACTGGGTCGTTACCATAAAAAACAAATCAAGAAATATTGGAATTTTAGAAAATACCATATTTTTTAAACAACATGACACAAATGGTAGGCATCTAAACACTTTAGCTTTCCGTTTGATTATAATTAAAATTTGGGCCATTTCAAGCAACAAGAAGAGGCCGTTGCAATAGAAATGGAATGTGAGGGAAGTTGTTATCTTTGAACCTCCCCCAAAAGAAAGAAATGTAACTAATCAATACAAAATATAAAACAAGCATAAGAACAAAAAATATCAAATGAATCATGTCTTTTATTTAATACCCTCAGCAATCAGAATCTGCTTGTTTTGCCATAAAGGTAACATTTCTGTTATTGAACAAAAAATATAAAAACAAATGAAAGCATCTAAGTTTATGTAATCTCAGCTTCCAATTTCATTGCAATCATTTGAGGTCACGATTAGGGAGAAAATTAATTTAAAAAGTGAAATAAATTTTTGTTTATGTACGTTTCAATAACTTTTTTTTGAAAGAAACAATATTTATACATTCATCAATATGGCTTTCGCCCAAACCATTCTACTGACCATGCTTTAATTGATTTCTATGACACAGTATGTATTGCATAACACGCTATTAAATTTGTCATTGGACTATCTTTAGAGGTGTCAAATAACGTAATGAATCACAGTTTATTGCTCTCCAGGCTTTTTAGATGTGGTATTTGTGGTCTAAAGATCATTTATTTAACAGACATCATTGCACACTGTATAAGACACATATTTCTGAAAAATGTATAATCAAATAAGGTATTCCTCAATGATCTATTCTTGGGTCTCTATTGTTTTTTCTTATATGTTAACGACTTACATTGTGTATCTGACTTCTTTAACATTATTCAATATTCAGATGATACCTGTTTGATTGCTTCAGGTTGTAATAAGAACGACTTAAGTCTAATAACAAATGATGAACTAATCAATGTTGTCGAATGGTTAAGAACAAATAAGTTATGCTCAAAGTGAAGGAAAAAAAACTACAAAATCAATACATTTCCGATTAAACAACTCTGGCTGCACTGTTCTACCAAGAGTTCAACTAGATGGTGAAATTCTAGACTTGGCGGACTTTTATAATTTTCTCGGAATACATGTCGATTGTCATTTAAAATGAAATATTTACATTAAACATGTTTGTATCAAAATAAGAAAAACTGTCTGTATATTGCACAAAGTTAAAAATACTGTTCACAAAAATATGTTGATTCTATTATAATTATAATGCCCTTATCTTGCCATATCTTATAAATGGTAATATTGTAAGGGGCTCAGTGTGTAAAACTTGACTGCTAAGTATTTTTAAGAAACAGAAACAAGCTATTCGAATTTCCATGTTTCGTTATATAAATATCGAATTTCCATGTTTCGTTATATAAATAACATTATTCCACTCTCATTTCATGGCATGTTTCCGCTAAGTTCAATTAGGTACCTAAAACTTTTAATGAAAATGATAATTCTATTCAAAATACAACCTCATTTCAATGTCTTCAAATCCAAAATGAAATAAGGGGGGGGGGCTGTGTCTGCATAGGGTATTTAATGTTTTATGTTATTTATATCCCCTTTGTTATCATTTTCATATAGGTTCAGGTGCCTTCTGTTTTACAAGCCTTGTGCTTGTTTTGAAGGTATCCTTCCATCTATTATTTTGCCAATTCATGTATTCACGACTGTTTTATGTGTTTTTTTTACATTGTTGGATGATAAACGAATAAAATTGAATTGACAATAAGTACTGATATGGTATAATGAAAATATTATTATGAAAAAGAAAGAGTAGTGTCTGTGTAAAAGAATTTCCGACTCATTTACCTGATTCAAATTTAGATCCAGCAAGTTGTTTTTCAGGTAATATTCATGTCTAATATGCTGTGACACTGCATTATAATAATATGGATGTTTATATAGCGTCGGTATCCGCCAGGCTCTGACGCTCATGGCGCTGTACACATATTACCCTGGTTGTAGCCGAGCTGCCAAAGTGCAGTATTGCAGTATTACTTGGATGTTTACCAAATTTCCATGCTTTACTTATGTCTCATGGTATAATCTTTAGGGGAAAGCAATCCTAGCAACGATTTTTACTGATTTTTGCCGTTGCTGATCTTTCTTTTCTTTCAACATTCCTTGTATTTGTTCATTCAATTTTAAAAGGTTCACAAAATGATGTTACATGTTTTAGATTTGCATAACGAACAATGTAATTACATGTACCGGTGAATGAGTTTATACTTTGGAACATCGTCACAGCGAGGCACCCGACCCTTTCTTTTCTTTCAACATTCCTTGTATTTGTTCATTCAATTTTAACAGGTTCACAAAATGATGTTACATGTTTTAGATTTGCATAACGAACAATGTAATTACATGTACCGGTGAATGAGTTTATACTTTGGAACATCGTCACAGCGAGGCACCCGACCGACAACAACAATTAATGTCGCCGGCCTAAATGTTTTCACCTCGTTGCCATTCAGCCTCGACACAGTGAGACATCTGACACTGCACGTCAACCTCAATTGTCCCAAGGTGCTTGCAATGACGAGGATCCCCTGCATCAAGTGTTCACATTAAAATGTAGTTTGATAATTGGTGTGGCAAATTATACAAAGGCTTTTTTTTCCGTTTCCTAAGTTCTGAAATAAAAACACATTTAAAATCTTAATTATCTGAAATCATGTCTTTTACTTTTACGTAACAGAATCATTTAATGTGCTGACCAAAAGGCAACTGACACTAAATGATCTGAGCAATTTCCTTTACCGATCTTAATGAGGAGTTCTATATTTATTTCTGTTTTTTAAATTAAATGTGTTTTCAATTAGCCAACATAAAGAATACCTCTTAAAATGGTTCTTGCATTTACAGTCATGTGACACATGCATAAATGATATCTTCGCTCTCATCACATGTTTGACACAAGTCTTCAGAAATCAAATTCCACTTCGTTGATTGTTTATCCCTGGTAACAAATTATGAAGTACTCTAAAGTGAAACTCTCTCAGTTTGGTATCTTTCATATTAATTAGATTCCTTTTGAAACAATTTTCCAATCTATATCTTTATCCAATTTCTTTTCCCGAAATTTACAACACCTGGGTGCATCATTATTTGAGTTTCAAATTGTAATACTGTTACCCAGTTAATTCATTCTATTTTTTTGTATTTTACCTCTAACCAAGATCATTAGAATTTTAAACTTTTTTTTTTCCTTTTCACCGTTTTCTAATTCACTTAGACAATGTTTGGAAAAGATTTTTTTTTTTAAGAGACGGTTTTTTTCTTGTACATACAGGTGAAAAATATAATTTATCTTTCTCATTTTAAAAAGGCATATTGCGCTGCAAATTCCCATATTTCTCATTAAATATAATGATTCTGAAACCTCACAACACACATAAATTTGTATGCACTACATAAAAACCTTTTTCAAATCGCTTTCAGAAACTGACACTAAACATAACTCAACTTTATCTTTAAAAACCCGTAATTGCTATACGACCCCCTCAACTACCGAATTGATGGCATGGTGTACTGATGGCATGGTGTTCTAAAAGCACGCAAACACGTTTTACTGGTAACCTCCCAAAATTTGAACTGATAATTTCCACCTTTCTGCAGTCAATGTTCTGATAATATCATCTTTTGGGGAACAACTACTTGCAAGTCTACTACAATGAGCGTCGTAACTCGTCACAAAAAAGGATATTGGAGGGGTAAAAGGTTCTAAGTCCAATGGACCCAAAGGAAAGTTTGGGCGTGGCAACCCCTGTGCGTGTCTCCCATCCACACCATTTTAACAGGCCAGATCCCAGGAGCGGCAAATTCAGTGATTAATGGCGCGCCAGCGATGCTGCAGGTCAAGCAAATGATACACGCCTTATCTCAGCAATTGAACATCATGATTGTCCTATCAACAACAACTAATGTATGTAATACGCATTCTGACTATTGAAATTCAATCACTTGTCACAGGTCAATGAAACAATTTGTAACGAGGAACTTAACAAAGATTTGTGCATTAAATTTGATTAAATTACGAAAATGGTATATAATAACCACTTGCTTCCAAAATGCTCAGAACACAAAAACACCAAGCTTATAAATGCTTTTATTCGATGCTCACATTTTGAACGTTAACAACTGGCGTCCTGAACCCTGACAAAATAGACGAAAGAAAATTTCAATTTGCATTATTAAGTAATGTACATGATATATGTTATCTCATTTATGTACCTCGTAACAAAAGGTAATGCCTTTTCTGACGGGGACGCCGGTTAGGGGTCTGTCTGTTAATCAGTCTGATCATATAATTGTCAACACTTCTGTGTATAAACAGCCATTTATCAAAAACTGAGTACAAAAAAGAAGAGAATATTATGTTGTTTATATGCATTGCATGTCAGTTACTATTCGATCACAATTATTTCTCTAACTTTCAGTTTGTTTTCAGAGAAAAACAAAGTACTATTCATGCTTTGCTATCTTTTGTTGAGAAAGTAGCTCGCGCTATTGACAAACCCTCTCATATCTTTGTGACTTTGTGATTGTATCCTGGGCTTCTCCAAGGCCTTCGAAACTATCATTAATGAAATTTTAGTTTATAGACGTTTCCATTATGGTGTACGTGGGAAGGCCTTATGGTGGTTCAGGAAATAAATTTATAATGGAAACTGATTTTTAACTGATCGTTCATCAGATTTGTGTAATACTAACCTTGGTGCTTTGTTTATTTATTTGATTTAATTATTTTTTCATTCATCTATTTTCTTGCATGTACGTGTTAGGAGTAATCATACCATCAGTATCAGTTCATTTGCTGCACTAGCAGCATTAGTAGAAGTAGTGGTGGTAGTCGTGGTAGTAGTAGTAGTAGTAGAAGAAGAAGAAGAAGAAGAAGTAGTAGTAGTAGTAGTAGTAGTAGTAGTAATAGTAGTACAAGTTGTAGTAGTAGAAATATTAGTAGTAGTAGAAGAAGAAGAAGAAGAAGAATTAGTAGTAGTAGTAGTAGTAGTAGTAGTAGTAGTAGTAATAGTAGTACAAGTTGTAGTAGTAGAAATATTAGTAGTAGTAGTATTCGAAGTAGTGGTAGTAGTAGTAGTAGTAGTAAATATTGTGGTGGTTGTCACGGTAGTAGTAGTAGTAGTAGCAGTAGTAGAAGAAGAAGAAGAAGAAGAAGTAGTAGTAGTAGTAGTAGTAATAGTAGTACAAGTTGTAGTAGTAGAAATATTAGTAGTAGTAGTATTAGAAGTAGTGGTAGTAGTAGTAGTAGTAGTAGTAGTAAATGTTGTGGTGATAGTCACGGTAGTAGTGAAGTAGTAGTGATAGTAGTAGTAGTAGTAGTAGTAGTAGCAGTAGTAGTAGTAGTAGTAGTAGTAGTAGAGGTAGTAGTAGTATTAATAGTAGTGGTGTTAGTAATAGCAGTAGTAGTAGTAGTAGAAGTAGTAGTAGTAATCACATTATTCGTTGTCGTAGTAGAAGTAGTAGTATAATTAGTACTAGTAGAAGAAGAAGTAATAGTAGTGGTGTTAGTAATAGTAGTAGTAGAAGTAGTAGTAGTAGTAGTAGTAGTCGTAGTAGAAGTAGAAGTAGTAGTTGTAGAAGTATTTGAATTATTCTTTGTCGTCGTAGTAGAAGTAGTAGTGGTAGAAGTAGAATTAGTACTAGTAGAAGAAGAAGTAATAGTAGTGGTGTTAGTAATAGCAGTAGTAGTAGAAGTAGTAGAAGTAGTAGTAGTAATCACATTATTCGTTGTCGTAGTAGAAGTAGTAGTAGAAATCGAAGGAGTAGTAGTCTCCGGCGTCGTGGTAGTATATAGAAATAGGCTGCTTATAAGTATCGGCTTGCATGGCGATGTAGATATACAGAAGGCTTACGGTTGCACCATTTGGAAGAGGGAGGATCAGGGAGTCCTGAAAAGGACTGTCGGTAATCTTTCTTTCTTGAGTGTGTGTGTAGTCCTTATTTGCGCCTCAACCAACCCCTACTCAAGAAGGAGGTAGATGGGCAAGTGAAGTACTATCATGATTCTCTCGATATCTTTGAGCGGGTCTTCATCTCAGATACACCCTTCATTAGCGGGGACGAGATCAGCATCGCAGATGCTGTAGCCGTGAATGAGGTAACCAGCAACATGCAAGTTAACTCTTCGGTTACTTTCCTCGCCTCTTTGCACGGTCGCTTGTTTACCATACGTGCAAATATGCACAAAACAATACGCACCAATTGACGGAAGGATTGCTCCGTGCAACGCAACAGCTTTGCAAAATTACGCATTACCGGTCTTGATAAGATCCAAGGCAACCCTTTTAACGCCTGTACATTATTGTTCACCTCTCTCCAGAACTCAACCTTCTCTTTAACTTATTCGATAGATGATAGATAGATAAATTGATTTTACTAAGATCTTCGTGTCTGGCAGTCTGGCAATTACAATAACAATTTCCACATAAATAACATAATAATATGAGATACCAATAGGTCACTTCCGCAATGCACTCAAATGCAATCGAAAGGAAATGCCAACGAGCTTTCACACTCGCCCGCCGAGGGACATTGCACTCAAATAGCCAGAACGCGGACCGCATACACCAGCAGCCGCTAGGCTGAACAAGTTATAATGTTCGTCCAGCCCAGCAACGACTCATGCACGCAATCCGCACCCCGACCACCAATACACAATGATCCTCGGCAGGTGAATGCATTCATTCATCTCCAGGCACACCACAAACACATGCATTTAATCTGAATACATTACGAGAATGGTATTTGATTAAAATATTAATAAATCTGTGAGTATTTTTTTTTTAAGACAAAGAGATAAAATGTGTATAGTTCATACTATATAGTTCATACTATATAGTTCATACTAATTAGGGGATAAATACATTGTATTCTTCAATTCAATGGGCTGTATAATGCACAAATATGTTATTTCTTACTTCCAATCGAGAATATGAATATTAAGGTATATAAAAATACAAACTTGTGCAAAAATAATCATTGTTAAATTTGTCACAACATAATAAAAAATAATGCATTGGGGCAAAGTGACTGAATAATTTCCACAGTTTACATTCTTTACCAAGTTGAACTCAACGTACGTGTTGTATATTCCACAAATTGTAATTTCTAATAAATAAAAATAAAGCCCCCGTAAATGCACCAAGAGCTCCAATAGAAAGTATGAATATTGAATTGTGAAAAATACAAACTTATGCTAAAATAATTGTCAAATTTGCCATAACGGGTTAAAAAGTAATGCATTGGAGTGCATTTTTAAAAATGGGAATAATATTCTTCAGACCAATATATTTGAACATTGTATTGCACAATGATACAAATTCTTAATAATATTATATATATAAGTTACAACCCAGAATGAAAAGAGAACATACATCAATATGTGGAGTATAACTATTCTATAACAAGACTACAACCCATGCTGAAACCATTAACAAACATATCATATTGTTCAAAGTTATGCATCAAAAGAAGTCAATTGCCACAGTTAATGTTTTATATATACTCAGTTTCTCAGTTCATAGTCCATATTCATTCAGCAATCTATGAAAATATCTGTTAGTTCTGCTTCTTGGTTCAACACACACACGCTGTTTCCTGAGAACTCTACGTTGTTCAGCTGTGTTGAACCATCCGTGCATTGTGTTCGACATCACGAGCAAATGAAAGGCACAACTGATCCCGACGGTCAGACAGCGTCAGCAAATTTGTCAAAGTAAGAGCATTTTGGTAGGAAATGTACCGATCGGACAAAATGATTCGTAGGGCGCGTTTCTGGACTCTCTCAATAGCCATTGCTTGTTGCTGGGTGAGAGAACTATGCCACACTGGACATGCGTATTTCAGCACAGGTCTGATGAAACCGGTAAACACAGTTATCATGTCTTCAGGAGGGCAAGAAAATGGCTTTAACGATCGCTACATGAAGAGGCGGCGGTTTGCACGAGAAACAATGGCCTCTACGTGTGTATCCCATTTAAGATTGTCCTGAACTGATGCCTAGGATTTTGGTGTCATTCACTTGCTGAACCTTAACTTGACAAAATTCAATGTCAGGTTGTGAGACAGCAGTTTTACTGAATGACACCTTAAAGGTGACACACTTGCTTGGGTTTAGCTTAAAGTGCGGGTTCAAAGAAAATCACAAAAATGGCAAATAACGTATTACTAGAAACTGGTAAGCTAACAGATGGCCATCGTACAAGTTTTAGGTCAACTACATATCGGGTGATTTATAAAAATTAAAATAAAACCACCTCCATAGCATCTGGGATATGCGAGAGATTCGCCAGAAAAAAACCCGATGTTTTAATGCCGTCACAATATGAACCAATCCTGCCCAAGCAGACGACATCCCATAAAGAATGAACACAATTGCAATGCTATTATTTCTCAAATTATTATGAGTTTAGTGCATATAAATTGGAGGAATTTTACACAATTCAAAAAGGGATATGAAACCGATTCTGATGACTAAATTCTTTTGTTTGTGAATGCACAGGATAGTGGTTAATGAACAATCAAAGAAACAACACTTTCAAATTTAAAACCCCCCGCACTGATAGCATGGACGGCATTTGTTCCCTCTTGAAACGCCAAACATACCGCGGTCTATATGCAGCGGAAAATACAATGGCGTCTTATTTTGTTTACAAGCGACGGATTCCTTAATTTTGTTATCACTGCATTTTTCATCAAAATAATACCATGTGCGGGGTTTAGAGTGAGGCAATAGATTAAACATTTAGCCTGAGTGAAGTGAAATAAGAGAAATAACTGAAGAGAAGATGATAAAACAGGCACTGAAAATGTGTGAGATGTCATGGGACATCGTCTGCTTGTGCAAATCATGTTCAACATGTGACGTCACACATCTCAGCAGCGATCGGAGAGATTTTCAGGTGCTATGCCGGGGCTGTATTTAAGCGTTTTGTAATTGATTATAATCATTACTTCGAATGTTTCCAAGCATTGAATTTTGATAACCTTGTCCTTAGCAATAACGACAATAAAGTTAATTTTTAAAATCTATGAACCTTCTCTTTAACGTAGTTGTCTTCGATCACACCAATCTTCCAGACATGACAATGCATGACGCAATGTTTCATCTTGGTCACATGCTTTTTATGAGCTGGCAATGGACATATCATCAACATAATTATTTCCAGTGATTCACCAATTGATTCCGCATGAGATCATCGGTCAACACGAGAAAAATCAGTGGTCCCAGACGGTATTGGAACAAGAATGGCTTTCTTCCAACAAGATGGTACACTACATGTCGCGTATGACAGATTAAGGATGTGACACAATGGGGTGGCATTATTGTATTCTGTATGCGGGATTTTTTTTCCTTCTCCTTTGTTTTGCGAGGAAGGGTGGGGATGATATTTATTTCTGTATTGTTATTTAAACAAAGTTAGATAGTTATATCTATGAAACGTCTTGTAACATGAATCTTGAAATACAAAGTTTTGACATGAGGACTCACGTCTGATGCACTTGTCTTATATGACAACAAAATATAACTAATATTTTACGTTCTTTTATTTGCTGTTCCCTCTCTCTCTCTCTCTATATATATATACACCGTTTTTTCTTTTATTTATCTCTCACTCTCTCGTTCGTTCTTTGTTTCTTACTTTCTTTCTGTCTGTATCTATCCCTCTTTATATTTCTGTCTCCACTCAATCACTTCTGTATGTTTCTCAACTTCGTCACTCTCTCTATCTCTCTCTCTCTCTAAATCCCTCACTTTACGTTATCCTATCTCTTTGTTTTTCTCCTCCTTCTCCTATCTCTCTCTCTCTCTCTCTCTTTCTATCTCTCTCTAAATCCCTACAGATTCGGGATCTCCTCTTAAGTGGCCATGCTTTTACCGAGGTTAGGCCCGAACTGAAGGCTTACGTTGATCGGTTCGAGGCACGACTTGGACCAGAGCTATACCAACATATACCAAGAATCCTACAAGTGGGCCGATGAGATCAAAGCCACAAAGAAATGAGCCCCTTTAGCATGTTTAAGGCTTTCAGATGGGAATTACGAAGGGCTTTATTCATCACATGTTGTTCTTTAAATTGAAACAATATTATTTTTGTCTACATTGTTCTAATAAAATATAATTTTTATGAAAACTTTATGCATGGGTAAGAACTAAGTTGAAAGGATTTTTTTTTAAATAGCCAACTTTTAATCGAATACTTTATTTTATTTTGAGCCTCCAAACGTCTGACCAATTGGGGATGTTAAAGATTGCTTTCCGTTTTTAAGATTATTGGCATCAAATGCAATTTGGTAATGCAGTAAATATGGACACCGTTGGGCAGAAATAATTGATCTTACTACTCCTGCAGATGGAATATTATAGGGCTCTGAATCAAAAGCCTTTGAGCCAAAACCAAAAAAATTTGGCATACCTCTTTCGAAAGAGATAAGAGGAGTTTTCAATCCATGTTTCAATTTTGAGTTTGAGTTTATTATTTCATGTTTCTCATGTTACACATGTTACATTGCTCACACAAAATAAATGGTACTAACAAACAGACATGAATTATATTGTCAAATATAAGAACAGAAACAGGGACCTCACATCTACTACTTTGCATGGAGTGTTGGTTGAAAAAATTGTACCACAAGAAGTATAAAATGTAAGAGGGGCCTATAGGGAAAGCAGCACTTGTAAGTGATAGGCTCCAAAGGTTACTGAGATATATATATATACATGTATATTCTTTTAAAATAAAAGTTACAAAAGAAATTAGGTACACAGAAAGCAAAAAATAGAAGAAAAAATGGTAATGTTAAAATAGCCACTGTGTCCTGCAATACTCCATAAAAAACAAAAGTGTCTTACATGAATATTTTAAAAAATAAAACTTTTCTATGATTTTCAAATTTCGTTTATTCATCTCATTTATTTCGGAAGGTATATGTACACAAAAAGTGCAAATGAGAATCATGCATTGATATTAACAGTGATAAAAATTATCATTATGTCAGATGTTAATCATATATAATTCATTAATAAGTACATGTTAAGCTCTGATCTAAATAGTATAGCCAGAATATTATTAAACGCAACGATTTTGCAAGAAAGTACTTAATCTACCTTTCTGAGGATGTTATTTGTTGTATCGTTACCATCCAGCAAATAATTGAGACAGTTGTATTTGTATTGGTATAAAAGTTGGTCAGTCTGCTAATCAGGGCCCCGTCTTCTAAACAGTTGCGATTAATCGCAACTTATTTGCTATTGATATCAATCGCAACTATGTACTTAAGAAATATGGGACTGCAAACTTGCGATTGGTTGAAGGACTTGCAATTGATTCGGATCAATCGCAACTGGTTATAAGACGGGGCTCTTGTATATGAAATAAAGATTTTCCAAAAATCAAATTCGTTGAAAAAAATATCTCAAGATTTTGTCTACGACTACATTTATTCAGAATAATATTTTATTTATCCTAGAATATGAATGAAGTGATAGTGATAGTGTATGAAAGAAAAACAAAATTTTAGGAGGAAGTCAGCATTTCAATTGTACATATACATTTCCAAGACACTTTGACATAACAATGGTTTATATTAATGTTGGTTCCCAGAAAGCAGTAGCGTACGCAGGATTTTTTCAACGGGGGATGGGGTAAGAGCACTTTCTTGTTTTTGTCCAGTTTTTGAGGAAAAATTTCGCAACGACTCAGCCGGCCGCTGAATAAGCGGGGAGGGTAAGAGTACTTATTTTTTGGGGGGTCCCAGAAATTAGAAAATTATACCGACCGATATTTTGTTCAGGGGGGGGGGAAGGTCAGTTTTTTCACCCTTTAGCACACACAAAAAAAGTTTTGAGGGGGGAGGGTTTCCTCCAAAACACCTACATAAAAAAATTGAGGGGGTTTAACCCCAAATCCCCCGCTGCGTACGCGCCTGCCAGAAAGTATCACCTAATTTGGTCTTGGGAGTTTGTCTGGCTAAGAATCAACACTGTATGCTAACCGCTCCAAGTATAATACCTATTATATTCTTTGGCTAGAAAAGATGAGTTTATAATAAGATATTTAAATTGTGAGTAGTTGTAACCGTCGTAGGAATATCATTATTATTAAGATATGTACTATCGTTTTTATTTTTTAATGTTACCTTTTTTTATTAGTGATTTTCCTTTACATTTTTAAACTGTTGCCCATAAAGTTCGAATAGTTGTTGTAATGATTGTCACAATATAGTTTATTCTTCATAGATATAATATATGAAGAATGAACTATGTTCTCGCAATCCCTTCGTAGAAAGACGTAGCGAAGAATAATTACAACCTTAATAGGCAAGATAGTATACAAATATACACTGTCTTGAGAGGTTCTGGTTAAAACTATGCGCAAGAGGTGACTCCAATAGTACTATTTGCTGAGGGCGCAGCCCCGAAGTAAATGGTACTTTCGGAGTCACCGAGGCCCATAATTTTAATCAGTACCTCGAAAAGAAGGCATGGTATATTTGTTTTATATCCTGCATCAAAAATTTATATCTTTAACAAAAGACAAAAAACAAAAATTACAATATTGGGGAAAATTGTTATAAAAAGTGAAAAATTACAATTTTTATTCAAAAAAAGAACAAAACAAACAAAAACTATTATTTGATTTTAACAAAATAAAATAAAATTTTCAAATTAAAAAAAAAAAGCCGTCAACCAATCAAAAACCAATAAATTTTTGATGCAGGATATAATACATCTTATATCCCGCATACTAAGAATCTTGCAATCTGATTGGTCTAAACGAGGTCACATGATCAATGATAGATTAGTACTATCACCCTGAGATAGTACTTCTGTTCAGTATTTTTTTGCTGCTGCCCCACTTGCCCATTGAATAAGCATAGCAAAGTAGGTAACGCGAAATGTCAGGGTTTCTTTTGTCACGCCGCAAGCGAAAACCTAGTTCATTTAAGTATGTAAAATTGACTTTTAATAGACCTTATTGCCGATGTGGGATATAAAACAAATATCTGATTTGATTTATTTACTTCCGTTTCAATATCAACGTATTCAAACATGTACAAAGTACATACAAATTCAATGAGGACATAAAACGATGTATTAAGATTGTATAAAAGACAAATAGAAATATTGATAAACCGTGATTGATAGCAAAACATTGTCTACCTAAATGTATACAATGACACGGGGAAACATTGTCATCAGTAAGAATAGCTTGTGTAATGTAGACCATTCTTCGACTCGCACGAATCAGAAATGCCGATCATCTGATCATGGTGCACTGTCTCATACGATTCGCACAGCAAAAAAGTTTCGCTCTGCGGATTAGTCGTAATACTGCCTTCTTGTAAGTTCTATTTACAAGACCGAATACGATAGGATTCAGCCAAAAATTGCTGTATAATAACCAGTACACTACTGCTTCTAAACCAAGGTTCTGATTCTGATTTAGAGAAATACAAACTAGCGTTTTCACAAAGTAGGGCATCCATACCAGATAGTTGGCTCCAACCACAGCAGAAATTGTTATCGCGCTTTTCAACCTCTCCGAGACACTATTTTGTCTCTTGTTATGCGCGTCATTTGAATCACATGATTCCAGGGCGATATTTGATTGGCGAGCCGTTTTATCCCTCTTCATCTGCGCACGTGCAATACATAAAACACGCACATTAAGAACAGTTGTCACAGCGACCAGAAATAGAGGTACTATTTGGTAGATCGTAATCATTCGATGAATGCATAGCTCATCATATCCATTGAAATCGCATTTGCCAATGCGTGCAACATTAACTGATCGTCCAACACCTATTGTCGCTCCTAACATAAGAGCTGATAGTACCGACATTTTGATCCGCCTCACGGTGAGTTTGTTGTAGTACTGGAGAGGGTGGGCTACGGCTATGTAGCGGTCGATGGTAATAATAAAAAGGACGAATTGAGAAAATCCTAAGAAGGTTGTACAGATAGCCACAGCAACGTTGCATCTTATCAAAGATGACCTTATAGCTGTTTCGTTAAGAAGATTCAAGATTACGAGTCCGTAACAGATTAATCCTCCAAAGATGTCACACGCTGCCAAAAGTCGAAGGCACAGGCGAAGGTTAACAGTAAAGAGAGAAGTATTGTAGGTTAGAACAGTGAGGTGAAAAACATTCAATGTCACTGCAAAGATCGCACCGAGGGACTCCATGAAAACAACAACAGGGTAGTAAATATCTGTCGCATTCGCCATTCCTAGCCGTCCCAGTTTGATAACATTTCTCACTCAATGATGGTTTTGATGTTAGGAGGAAACAGTTGGTCAGTTATATTGTCGACTGATTGTTTAGCTGAAAACTGAAAGCTCACTCGAGATAGCTCATGTATCGACTGCGAAAAATAAACCAACATATGACTGTTCAGGTTTCACTGTATTGCTTATTCCCCGGGAAAAGTTACTGGTACCATACAAAAGGATTGTCGACCGACATACACTCTTTATAATTACTTATCAAAACCTCTACAGCAGCATTTATCAACGATCACTTGTATAACTTCAGAGTGGGTACTTGTAGGGATCGTATTATGCTTAAAATAGATCAAATAGATGTTCGAAAGGTTTTATATGTTAATGCAATTCATTATTTTATTTCATCTTATCGGTTTGGTGCTTTATTCTGTAGACAATGCTATATCGAATCCTCGTTTTTCGCCCTGAGCACCCTGGTCGTTTTTCACATGCGAAAAAAAATCTCTGTATACTTCTATGGAATTTCCTAAAAAACTATACCATTTTTCTTCCATTTCCTTGATAAGGAAATAGACAGAAATAATTTGTTTAGGCTAAGGATTTGGAACAAAAGATAGATGAAAATATATTCTGAGTTGAAAATAGGGCATGTTGAGACATTAAATTTAGACTCATTTTAAAGTTGTAATTTTCCCACTCTGCCTTTGAACAGACGGAGTAGGAGGAGCTATACCCTTTGTTACATATCACACTGCCTTTTATGTATTTTTAATTACATACATACAAATATTACAATGAAAGACACGAGTCTCCACTAATTGTAAAGGCTTAATTACAATTATAAGCAATTGACAGTTCTTCATTCTTTATTTATTATACTGTTCATCGAGTAAGTCACACCGTTGGTCATGCACTGGCGTACTGAGGGGGCTTGGGGGGCAGGGGGTGCAGTTGACCCCCAAATCAAATTCAAACGTGGTTTATTTCTAATTCTATACCAGTGATATACAAATGTTGCTGAAATGACATGATTTTCCGGGGCTTTCTCTCACTTTTGCCCATTATGCCAGAGGCGGCTCTCCCGGTGTGGGGCTTTGTGCCCCCACTTTTTCAGGTACCCCCAAAAAAGCCCATTTTTACATAGGTCAAGTGCCTCTTTTTTATTCTAATAACTGCCTTTTTCTTGTCTTTTCATCTCTGTTGAGTGTTCTTTTTCAGGTGCAAGAAGTGCCATTTCCACCTCTGATAATTGCCTTTTTTACTTTGACACGAGCACCTTTTCTTTTCTAATAATTGTCCTTTTCCCTTTTGATAAGTGCCTACGTTTCCTTTCTCCATATAAACATGCACCCCAAGTTCAAGGCGATTAAGAACCCCTTTTTCTTGAATTTCCCTAGAGCTCGCTCGCTACGCTCGCTCGCATTTATAAATGTTACAATTATGTTACTTATAAAAGATATTTTCAGTCTTTTTTCATTAGTTTGTGTTTAATACTCATCAGGGTTTGCTTTTTGTCTTCTTTATAAGATGTAATTTTTCGCACTAGGACCTCACAAATCTTTTGTTTTTCTTCAAAATACTGCATCTTATTTCCTCTCCCTCACTTTGGAAAAAAAACGTATGCAGAATGAATAGAGAAAACTACCAATGGTTAGGGCAATCATAGCATGTAGTTTAGGCTTCCGCCAACCTATTTGTTCCACATTTTACAAAAAATATAGACATACATATAAAATATAAATATAAAATAAAAATAAACTTAGCTCTTCTTTATAGTGATAATTATTTGTTCAACAGTCAAGATTGTGTATTTGACTTATGTCATATGTTTTGTTATAGTTAAGTGATCCTTCTGGACAAGATTTGTACTAAATCAAGATATAATTTAGCTGCAATTCGAAGATCTTGTTTTTGGATTTCACTCTGGAGTTGAACTACACTGGTATATAACTATATGGCCATGACACTTTGAGCTTCACACATCATGGACTTCATTCATTGATCAGTGCTGGACTCTTAATCACCAGTGGTCATTGTTTGCTACTTAATGCACTTGGACAGCACAATGGGGAACTTCAAGCATTGCCATCTTCTCTTTGTTATGTTCTTTTGTGCCTTGATCAGTGCTCCTGAGATAGAATTTGCAGCCACCACCAGCACACTGAATTGTCTATGGGGTACCTCGAATCTTTCTGGACCAAATTCAGTGAAATACATCGGAAAATATGTTTCTTACTACAGCAACACCACTGCAACCGACCGATGTTCTATTCTAAGAGCAGGTGATATCAGTCCTAACCCTGGGCCTTTCCATCGTACTACTGACGCTGTTGTATCATCCCCTCTTCAAACCAATGAAAAGTTTGTGTATAACGCAAGTACTCTCTACAAGCTTGGAAGAGATAGTCCATATAGCATATGGGCTATTTCGGGACACATGGGCAGTAATCGACCATCTGGGCCCCGTTGCATCAAAGTTACCATTGATGGTAACTTTGCCACCAATGGCAACTACCATGGTAACAGGGCTCAACAGCCAATCAAAATCAAGGTTTCCATGGTAGTTACCATTGATGGCAAAGTTACCATCAACGGTAAGTTTTATGCAACGGGGCCCTGGGCATTGCTCGTAAGCGCAAAACTCATAGGGGTCGAAGATCTCACATTCATAATAGGCAAACCCCGTTTTCAAACGGAAATGCCATGGGAATGACAAATCATATTGAGTCGCGCATCTCAAACCACGAGTTGTCAAAGTCACGTAGTACGAGAAAGACACCTGATCGAAATGTCATAGATATACAGCAAACTGACTCTAGCAAAAAAGAGTTGTCGGCTAAGTTTGCTGTTGGCTGCCACTGAAACGTGGCTGACTGCTTCTGACCGAGACACACGTGCTCTTGCAAACATCCGGGATACACTTCCAAACTTTGTGTTTCATCATGTGCCACGGAGCAGTACTGTTGGAGGAGGAGTTGGCATTCTTGTGCACAGGGGCTTTAATATGACGCTGAACCAAATTAATAGTGTGCAATCTTTTGAGTATATAGACATCTCTATTTCTTGTCCGTATGCCCCATCACACAAAATTCGGTTCTTGGTAGTCTATAGCCCTCCTTATTCAAGGAAGAACAAGTGCACACCTTCAAAATTCTTTGAGGAATTGACATCTTTGCTGGAAGGTCTGCATATGTCCAGAGTGAAGACCATACTTGCTGGTGATTTTAATCTCCATATGGACAATGCTAATGATACAGATTCTGCGGCCTTTATGGAGTTACTAGATTTATTCAGCCTTCATAACCATGTTGACTTTCCAACCCACTCATCAGGTCATACATTAGACCTGGTTATAACTGGCCGAGATGATGGCATCGCATCCTGTCTGGAGAACTGTAGCTATTTACCTTCTGATCACGTCGCAGTGACTTGTTTGCTGCGAATGGGTCGGCCAAAGGCCCTTAAGAAACATTTTTTCAGGACATTGACATAGACAGCTTTCTACATGATCTTAGAATGTCTATTGATAGTGAAGTTGGCGACGACACTGAGTCTTTGACATCCTTTTATGAAGGTGTACTGCGAAAGGTCCTTGACTCTCATGCACCTATCACTTACGTCTTGAAAAACAACTTCGGCGCCACTGTGAAAGACGCATGTTGAAGTCTGGACTACAAGTTGACAAGGACATATACAAAATGCAATGCCGATCATACTATCATCATCTATCTCAGGCTCAGACTAAGTACTACAGATGTAAAGTTTTATCTTGTGATCAACGAGGGATTTTCAAGGTTGTAAATGATCGGACATCAAAGATTTCTGATCATTGTTTGCCAAACCACGAAAATGATGATACTTTGGCAAATGACTTCGCAAGCTTTTTTCACCATAAAATTGATAAGCTGAGAGATGAACTTTGTCAACATAGCAATGAGTCACTTTCTATCAGTCTGCCTGAAAGGTGCCTCTCGTCAATGATAGAGTTTGAAAGTGTGACTGAGGATGAAGTTAAGGGTAAGATAAGGTCATCATCATCTTCCACATCACCACTGGACCCTTTGCCAACACCACTCACTAAAAGATGTGCTTCGATATTACATCCTCTTATCACAGCGTCTATTAATGCAAGTCTTCGTTCTGGGGTCATGCCTGCCAGATTGAAGAGAGCTGTTGTTACGCCATTGATAAAGAAGAGCGATGCCTCTCCTCAAGATTTGTCAAACTACCGTCCAATTTCAAACCTCAGTTTTCTTGGAAAACTGATCGAAAAATCGGCAGTGAGTAAAATCCAGGGATATCTCAATGACAACAACCTTCATAGCCCTCTACAATCAGCATATAGACAGTATCACAGTGTTGAAACTGCACTTGTCCGTGTCCAGAACGACATTCTATTGGCGTTGGATCAGAGGAGAGAGGTCCTTCTCGTCTTGCTCGACTTTAGTTCGGCATTTGACACCATCGATCACAACATTCTGCTTGATCGTTTGCAACATCGTTTTGGTCTAGATGGTGTGGTTTTGAAATGGTTGACTTCTTATCTGTCCGAAAGATCTCATGTAGTGAAGGTAAAGGACGCACTATCCAGTCCTGTCAGCAATCCGTGCGGAGTGCCACAAGGTTCGGTCGTCGGGCCACTACTCTACACACTGTATAGTGCTCCCATCGCTGACATCGTGTCTTCTCATGGACTTAGTTCGATGTTATACGCAGATGATACCCAACTTTACGTGACCTACTCCAAAAGCAGTCAGCAGGCAGCCATTAAGAAAGTTAATAACTGTCTTAGGGACATAGTTTCATGGGCTCATATTAACAAGTTGAAGATCAATGCTGCCAAGACTGAGCTTATTCATTTCTCATCAAAGTTTAGCTCATCGTTGGACCCTGCTTTTGTAGTAGTTAATGGCCTAAATGTCGTTGAAAAAGCAGGAGCAAGGAACCTGGATGTATATATGGATCATCAACTGCAAATTCAAGATCATCTCAAGATGACATGCCGTTCAGCAATGTGTGCAATAAGAAAAATTGGACAAATAAGAAATTTCCTTGATAAGAAAACCACTGAGATTTTAATTCATGCATTTGTTTCCTCTAGGATTGATTGTTGTAATGCTCTATTGTTTGGTTTAGCCGAGAAAGATATAAGAAAATTGCAAATTGTGCAAAACAGTGCTGCAAGACTTGTTGAACGAGCAAGGGGGAGAGATCCAGTAACACCCATGTTGACTCGCCTTCATTGGCTACCTGTAAAAGAAAGAATTGTTTATAAAGTTCTTATGTTGTGTCGCAAGGTAATGATTAACAAATCCCCGACATATCTTCTTGATATTATTTCTTCTTACATACCCAGTAGAAATCTCCGCTCCTCAACAAAGAATTTCCTGACTGTCCCTACCACATCAACCCAAACGTATGGTTCTCGTGCTTTTTCAACGGCAGCCCCTGTCTTGTGGAACCAACTTCCTGACCAGCTTCGAGTTGTTGGGAGCACTGAAGGCTTTGGAAGAGCCCTGAAAACTTATTTGTTTTCGAGGGTTTCCTAGAGCTGGTTTGTCCTTTGCTGGTTAGGAGGTTGGTTCGACATAATGGGTGTCTATTTGTTGAATTTGTTATATGTAATGTCAAATAGTTTTACTTAGGTGTAATTATAGGTGAATTAATTAAGTAAATAATGTTTGTTATTTGCTTATCTACTTTGTTATTTATTATGTTGTTTATATATTCAAATTTGTCATGATTGTAAAAGCGCATAGAGAAATTTTCAATTTGTTATGCGCTTAATAAATATTCTCTATTATTATTATTATTATTATTATTATTATTATTATTATTATTATTATTACAATTCATGTAGTACATATCAGCACGTCTCGATGATTCTCAATTCATATGAGAGATTACTAGTAAGTAGAATGTGAGGAACCTATTAAAAAGCAATGCTTGTATATGTTAGGTTCCTAAGACCCAATTTTGGAAGAATTTGCAATTGCATTTAAAATGAATATTCAAACATTAACAATCTTAATGATCGAGTATCTAAAAAGTCAAATGATAAATAAAAAGTCTAAATTTGAAGGGATTTCAAGTTTCTATGGAGAAGGAATATCTCAATCGGCTCAGAATCGTAGTGACGTCAATCCAGTAATGCAATCGTCTACCGTTTGAACCTGACTCGGCTTTGATTCTGAATAAAATATTTAATTGCACTAAAATTCAAATTCTTAGTGTTCTTTAATTATTATTCAGAATCTTAATCTTGTAGCAGTTGCTTAGATTTCAATATCTAATACAATTGCCATTTCTTTGAAAATCTGATCGCAGGATGATCGTAAAGTGCGCGCAGGGCATTAGTCTTTCCCTTTTTTGTAGTGACCTTTACTTATTCCCATCAACAGGAGGCTATCCCAACATGCTCAAGGGAATGGTGTCCACCTCTGCTGACTAGACGTATTACTGCGTTCTTGTAATTAAACCAAATGGTGGCATAAATCAGTACATCGCGGACTTCCAAAATAAGGACAGATTTGATTGCTCAGAGAGAAATTATTGTTATAGAGAAGGTTCATTGAAATTTGAAAAATAGGTAAATTATACCTCTACAGATTGCTGAGAACCTTAAAAAAGTGAGTAAAGTACTCTTTAATTCCTCACTATTGTGATGAATAAATTAAATGCTATTTTGATACCCTTTCCAGAACCCACCCACAAATTGAAATAACGGCGATAAAACACATGCGATAGTGTGACGTCACTAAATGAACTACCCGGTAAGCCTACATCACGGAATCGGGACATGGTTGGATGCCCATTCCAA
This sequence comes from Mesocentrotus franciscanus, assembly GCA_037976565.1. Lineage (NCBI taxonomy): Eukaryota > Metazoa > Echinodermata > Echinoidea > Camarodonta > Strongylocentrotidae > Mesocentrotus > Mesocentrotus franciscanus. The sequence goes on from CP137672.1 coordinate 18,350,071, forward strand.
TTTTTACATATGGGTTTAACGTTGTTTGTATTATCACCGCCAGTAGTGATATTTCCATTATTTTGGCACTTTAAATGAGAACCACCGAATAAATAATACTTTCTACAAATGTTTGTTTGAATTTTATGTTATTTCCGTCACATTTGAGCATAAAAATCGGAATAATAATCAAAAACTTTTGTGGGCATGTTAGCGTGAACGAGTCTGATTTGGGAGTGCAAAGGACATTTTGCATGCTGACTTTATAACGACTCTTCTGGAGCAAAAAAGACGACACATTTGCAAAAAAATTGTTCAGATAATTATTACGAAAACGAATGATAAGGCCGATTAATTTATGATTTTTGATAAATGAAGTCGTAGTACCAGATAAATGGGGAAAGGGGAAATCGAGAGAAGACCAAGATCAGTCCGGTTCGCGATTCACGGCTAGCTCGACCGCCCGCCGGCCTGGCTATGGCTATATGACAAGCCAGATATCGTGCATGCGCTGCAGGCACGTTATACAGTGCGACCCAGAAAAAAACGAAACCGAGAATTAAATTTCATTATCCCAAAGTTAAAACACAGATTTTACTTAACTCATTAAGACACAGTGGTCCACGCATGTGGAATAATCTTTCAGAGCAATTAAAGAGTTCAACAAATATAACTTCATTTAAAGCAAAGTTGAAAAAGGTATTTATTGATGATTATTCAAATTAATTTTTCCCATTAAATGTACAATTACCATTCCCCCCACACCCTCCCTGTATAATTGCTGATGTTTGTTGGTGTAGTGTGTTAGTAATGTTATTGATTAATCTGCATAATTTTGTATTTTGTTATTGCTATTGTTTATACCATGTATTTTTCCCTTTACTGAGAACTACTCCATACAAGTTGTTTATAAACTTTTTTGTAGTTTCCGTTTTTTTTCTTACTATGTATATTTTGCCATTTTTGCATATATTATAATATTGTTTTTATGCTTGAGAAGAATTAATAAATTGAACTGAACTGAGCTGAACTGAACAATTATCATTAATAAATGACACATATTTGTAAAGCTTAGATCCTCCTCTTTCATTTGATGCAACTCATATGATGCATATTTCACGCATAAGTGATTAAAAGCAATTTGAAGGAAGGAAACCAAAAACTCATTTGGCGGGCGGTATCTGAATTTCGAAGAAAAATTCACATTTCGAGAAAGTTCATTTTCTGCTCTTTCATATGACACCTCAATCAGGAAAAATGAGTCAGGAATAACAAAGTTCTGTTTGTTTAAAGATATGCTTGCATTTCCATAATTTGATTAAACGAATTCGTTTCCACTGGCTGCCTGCCGTAGCAACAAACGGAATTGACAAAGACTTAACTCCGTTTCGTTGACGATCAGACATAGACTAAAGACTTCATGCATGGCTGATTGTCAATGAAACGGAGTTAAGTCTTTTGTCAATTCTGCTTGTTGCTACGGCAGGCAGCCAGTGAAACGAGCTTTTTAAATCAAATAATGTAAATGCAAGCATATCTTTAAACAAACAGAACATTTTTCCTGATTGTTCTTTCTAAATCTTACAATGCATCACTAGTTGACATCCTGAATATAGCTTTTGTTGAATTTACGGTAATATGAATCGCTGGTGTTGGACCAAGACTTTCGGTTGGTTATTAACGCAAAAGTACACGAGATAAGGAGGAAACCATGTATATGGACGACGACAAAGTGACGGCAGCAAACTGATTGAATCAGGTAACAAAACAAAGAGAGTGAACTTGGTAAATTGATCGGAAAATGTCGAGCTCGATCCAATAACCATATCAGTTTGAATATGAAAACAAGATGAAGAAACTAATTAAAAGATCTAGGTCTACTTGTATTCTTTCCGAAATAGATGAATCGGTTTCTTATAAGAGGGTTTCGATTGCGCAACCCTTAGAAATAAAATTCATGATTAAGAGGCGGCCGAATACCCATAAATCTCAGAATGTACAGTTTATACATTAAAGATACTATGTCCCTTTTGCAGCCAACATCAAATTCTGTAGAACTTTGCAGGAATTATGAATATGTCACGTACATGTATGTCCTATCTGTGAAATTTAAACGTTAGCAGTGTCCTAGTATTCAAATTATGCAAGGAAACCCGTTTACTTTCTAGACTTCCCTGTCAGACACTATTTAGTGACTGACTGACATCTTTTTTTCCTTGGTAAAAACATACATAATACGAGCTGTAACATGTACATGAGCATTTATCTACATCAATAACCCACTACTTGTAATGGCCGAAAATAAACTGATTGAATCTTTGCGCAGCACAAAACGTACGACCATTCGGTACATCAGACTATTACTTAAGTGATTGCAATCACTTATGTCGATTCGACAACTAACAGTCGTTATTTACCCCTAAAAGGCCATTGTCAAACCCTTTCGTTTTGAGGAAGTTCTAAATAAGTATTGTCTTTCAAATGCGGTTGGAATGTAACCTTTTCATTTTTTTGACCTGCAAATGGGACATAGTACCTTTAAGACAATAGATGGAGTCTTTATTTTGTATTTGTTAATTTAGTTTCTAAAGGTAATAAATTAATGAAAATATGAGTACGTGAATGTCTTTGTAGGTATATTGATTGTTTGTTACACAGCTGTAATATGGCGAAAGAAGAAATAATAAAACGCTCATTTTGAACGTGTACAGAATAAGCGTAGCCGGGTTGTGACCAACAAAAAGCGTGACAAAGTCTTATTTAATAAGAACGTAATTGCTAGTTCTTATATAGCGCTTTTCAGGACCGAAGGCCCTCTCAAGGCGCTTTACAGATAGGCTATATATATTATTACCCCGGTCATCGGATTCAGGCTTACCCGCACACGATGTATGCACATTCTCCTCTCCCTGGGGAGCATTCCAGCCAGGCGTCCTTTTTTTTACAAGCGCACACTTGCTAATCTATCTAAGCGCATTATATTGGCAAATGTAGATCAATGCCTTGTCAAAGGACATTAGTGCCGCGGTGGGACTTGAACCGCGGACCTTGTGATCCACAGTCCGGTGACATATCCACTCGTCCACGACACCTCTACAAGCAGCGTGGTAACATCGTGATGAGATATCTGTGGTCGTAATAAAAACGCAGCACCGTCGGCAACTATTTCTAGCATCAGGTCCGTTCATTTCCGAAGTTGGGAAAGAACTGAAGAAATGCTTGAACACCCTCGATTCATATAGACATCACCACAACTCGTACTAGAAGCGTATTGGAAGCGTTATATGGTCAGCACCAGCGTAGCGACATCGTCCTACAGTCTTCTAGGTCTGTGTAACAACATAGTATGGTCCTCTTGGTCGGCATTGGTCTAGGTGTAATCGAACAAAGATTCGTATGGCCTTCGTACGAACGACTCCTGGCGTTCGTAAGGCGATGTAAGATGCTCGTAAGGTGTACGTACACAATTTATGCAATTTATGCAGCACTTTTTTTTGCAACGAAGATCTTCTTATGACTGACTTGAGAATGCCGTCAGTTACACGTGCGACCATCTTGCGAGAACAAAAGCTCGTAATATGGCCGTAAGTCTGACGTAAGAAGAACTCAAGGCATTCTTACGAGACAAAAAACGAAAAATGAAACGGCGTTCGTACGAACCCCGTAAGAAGGACGTAATAAACTATGCCCCATCTACGAATCTCTAAGAACTCTGGAATTCGTACGAATAGAGAGATTCGTAGGAACACATCGTTCGTACAAACTTTTGACCGTAGCTTAAGGTGTTCGTACAAAATTTATGCAATTTCATTTATGCAATTTATGCAGCGCTTTTTTTTGCAACCCGACAAAAATATTTTTTTTAATCGTAAGATCTTCTTACAAATGACTTCAGAATGCCGTGATTTACACGAACGACCTTCTTGCGAGAACAAAAACTCGTAAGATGGCCGTAATTAACAACAAATCATATGAACACGATCGCAACTACTTTCGAAATATCAACCCACAAGAAATTTCAATTACCCTACTGTATATCCTATATAACTCGGATTACGTAATACGTAATCCTAATGTTCGTGCATTTTAAAGGTGGTGGACGGGGCTTTAATTGAAACTACCTTTTTAAAGTGGATTCTTTAATGAAAGTAGTTGCGATCGTGTTAGGATTGATTGATATTATTCGTCAAATTCGTCAAATTCTTCGTTTTACCGACTAAAGATAGGACAGTTAAATGATGGTTTTGCCAATCCGTAATGAAGAGGCATATGCAAGTCATTGTGTAAAATAGTCAAACAGTAGGCCTACCATGACAAAAGCCGAGAGAACGAAAGAGCAAGAGAGAGGTTAGGGCTTTTATTGATTGATTGATTTTTATTCGCCAAACTTCCAACATGCAACAATATACAAGAATATCATATCAAAATTAAGTCAGCTTGAACAGGATAACCCACGAGAGATCGAGAACCTATTTCCAGTGGGGTCCCTGACATACATGTACAAACTTAAAAAGTTAAAATAGTAATATGTGCAGACAAATAAGAAAAAGAAAAAAAGAAAAAAAATTATTAAATATAATAATGATGAACAATAATAAAAACATTAAACTGAAGATATAGAAATAATAATAAGTACAAGAAGAAAAAGAAGAAATAGAAGAAGAAAAAGAGGAGGAGGAGAAAAAGGAGGAAGAAGAGGAAAATAATGATGAATATGTTGAATTTCTAAAACGTACAAAAACATAAGTATATAAAAAATTAAAAAGTATGAACCGGTAGAAGAAAAACAATTTTAATCATATAACATGTCATTCGCTTCTCTCCTCTGACTCTTGAGTGTTAGGTATTCCTTTAATTTCCTTTGGAAATGAGCAAAGTTGTCTATTTTCTTTATATCATTAGGAAGGGAATTCCAATGTTTTATGGCAATGTAATAAAACGAAGCTGCGTTAGCTGCGACCATGAAAATCTCAGAATATGCAGTTCCGATATATAATTTCCAAACGGGAATACCAAATCGGTCGATTATAGTCAGGAAACATTGTTTTAAAGCTAAAGTAATATCAGTCTTGAGATGGCGCTATACAACATAAAGGGTTTATTATTTACAATTTCATCACTTTAGACTCAATTTCAGCCGCGACAACGATCATTGAATATTGTAAAATCGCATATGCTTCCAATATGTTCATTTGAATCAAATTCATGACCCCATACCAAAACTTTGTAATATCTTTAAACGCAACGATTTTGCAAGAAAGTATTTGTTTATACTTTCCCATTAAATGTAGTAAATATGTTATCTTTCTGAGGATGTTACTTTTTGTATGGTTATATATAACATCCAGCAAATAATTGTGACAGTCGTATTTTTTTGTGGTATAAAGGTTGGTCAGTCTGCTAATCAGGGCCCCGTCTTTTAAACAGTTGCAATTAATCGCAACTTATTTGCTATTGATATCAATCGCAACTATGTACTTAAGAAATAGGAGACTGCAAACTTGCGATTGATTGGAGGACTTTCAATTAATTCGGATGAATTGCAACTTTTTATAAGACGGGGCCCTGGGATATCAAACAAAGATATTCCAAGAATTAAATTCGTTGAAAAAATATATCGGGATTTTGTCTATTGCTACATATATTCAGAATAATATTTTTTTAATCCTAGAATATGACTAAAGCTTTGTTATAGTGATAGTGTATCTAAGGAAAAGATACAATTTTTTAGGAGGAAATCAGCATTTTCATTGTACATATACATTTCCAAGACACTTTGACATAAAAATGGTAAATATTAATGTATAGTAAATGACCTATATCGATACTGATGCGCGATTGATCAAAATGCTGTCAAATGAACATCGCTACAAGGATGAGAAGCGTTATATTTTCCAACATGACGTAAATTACGTCATACCTCTGAATATAACGCCGTTATATCCAGAGGTATGACGTAATTTACGTCATACCTCAAGCTCACACAACAAGTTCAATACGCTACGCACGTACACCGCCGCTCCGCACACAAAAATCCACGCATTGCAGCGCGAAATATGAAATTGCAACAAATTTGTTTAAGTCAAAATGGCAGCTTCAACGAGCCGAGAGGAAGAATTTGACCAAAAAAATGATGAAAAAGATTCCCGTTATACTAAATCATCAATGTAGCTGAGAATGTGCTCAAAGCTTTCAGTGAACACAAAGGATTTACAACAATTTCAGAAAAAATTTAGTAACTGAAAGGAGTAAGTTTCAGTCTTCGAGTTCGATCATTTAAATTTGTATGCGGAGGTTCGTAGACCGACTGGTGAATTGTACAGTAAGCGGTCCATGATAACACTGCGATATGGATTGCAGAAACATTTTTAAAAGTTGAGTGCTTTCGGTTTTGACATTGTATATGACCTACAGTACCACCCACTTCTGCTAGCATTCATCCCGCTATTATTAGTAATACTAGTCCAGGACCAGGACCAGGACCAAGTACTGCAGCTCTCGTGACGGTAAAATTGCACACAAAGAAGAGACTACATCTTGTTTTGTATCTAATATAGGTCATCATAATAGAACAGATATTGACTTTTTCCTTCGGGAACAATATAACATTTCATTTCCCTCGAGGATCTCAAATATTATATTGCCCCCTAGGCAGTCAATGTCTGTATATGGTTTCAGAAAGTATCACCTAATTTGGTCTAGGGCGTATGTCTAGCTAAGAATCAACACTGTATGCCAACCACTCCAAATATACTACCTATTATATTCTTTGACTAGAAAAGATGAGGTCATAGTGATATATTTTTTTTATTTTTTTTAATGTGAGAATATTATGTAAATTGTGAGTAATTGTAACCGTGGTAGGAATATCGTTCTTATTGAAAAACGCACAATCATTTTTTTTTCGTATGTTAAATTTTTTTTTTAGAATAGTGATTTTTCGTTTGCATTCTAAAACTGTTGCCCATAAAGTTCGAATAACTTTTTAAACCTCTTTTCATGAAATGATTGTCACAATATGGTTTATTCTTAATAGTTACAGTTATATCTTCTCAGAACTATATTGATCAGTCTCTATGGCTCTTTAAATTGATCAATGAAGTTCTGAGAAGATATAAACCTTATCTATGAAGAATGAATAATATTCTCGCAAACCCTACATGGTAAGAGATAGCGAAGAATTATTGCAACCCTTAATAGGCAAGAGAGTACATCTTATTTTATTTTATTTATTTACTTCCTTTTCAATATTTACATATTCAAACATGTACAAACTACATACAAATTCAATAAGGACATAAAACGATGTAATACGATTGTATAAAAGACAAATTAGAAATGTTGAAGAACTGAGAATGATTGCGAAACATTGTCGACCTAAATATATACAAGGAAACGGAGAAACATTGTCATAATTAAGAATAGTTTGTGTAATGTAGGCCATTCTCCGACTTGCACGAATCAGAAATAACGATCACCTTATCATGGTACTCTGTCTCATACGATTCGGACAGCAAAAAAGTCTAGCTTTACGGATTATTCGTAATGCTGCCTTCTTGTAATTTCTATTTACAAGACCGAATACGATAGGATTCAGCCAAAATTGCTGTATATTAACCAGTACACTGCCACTTCTAAACCTATGTTCTGCTTTATAGAAATACAAACTAGCGTTTTCATAAATTCGGGCATCCACACCAGATAGCTGGCTCCAACCACAGCAGAAATTGTTATCGCGCTTTTCAACCTCTCCGAGACACTATTTTGTCCCTTGTTATGCGCGTCATTTGAATCACATGATTCCAGGGCGATGTTTGATTGGCGGGCCATTTTATCCCTCTTCATCTGCGCACGTGCAATACATAAAACACGCACATTAAAGGGATCGTTTAACAGTGTTAAATCTGAGATACACGGCCCTACATGTTATTAGTGTCTGTGATATGGTGTAATAATGAAGCCCTAAAAAAATTGCGCTTCAAAATGATCAAGAAGTGCCTCAAAAAAGTAAAAATCTTTGATTGACCGGTTTTACCATACTCGTTTTCCCTAATAGACTATAGTGTTATGAAAACCATCGGGCGAATGGTTTTCAAAATTTCTAATTCCAATCATAAATATCTTGATAATCAGACAGGCGATCAGCTTGTAAAAGTCATGGGGTTCCTGACTGACCTAAAGGTTTATGATTATCATTGCATCATGAGCTAAATCCAGAATTTTGTTTCAGAATCTGAGACAAAGTTACCGGATCCCTTTAAGAGCAGTTGTTACAACGACCAGAAATAGAGGTACTATTTGGTAGATCGTAATCATTCGATGAAGGCATAGCTGGTCAGATCCATTGAAATCACATTTGTCAATGAGTGCAACATTAACTGATCGTCCAACACCTAGTGTTGCTCCAAACATAAGAGCTAACAGTACCGACATTTTGATCCGCCTCACGGTGAGTTTGTTGTAATACTGGAGAGGGTGGGCTACGGCTACGTAGCGGTCAATGGTAATAATAAAAAGGATAAATTGAGAAAATCCCAAGAAGGTTGTACAGATAGCCACAGCGACATTGCATATGATCAAAGATGACCTTATAGCTGTTCCTTTAAGAAGATTCAAGATTGCGAGTCCGTAACAGATTAATCCTCCAAAGATGTCACACGCTGCCAAAAGTCGAAGGCACAGACGAAGGTTAACGGTAAAGAGAGAAGTGTTGTAGGTTAGAACAATCAGGTGAAAAACATTCAATGTCACAGAAAAGATCAAACCGAGGGACTCCATGAAAACAGCAACAATAACAGCCGCGAAATTCGGGTAGTAAATATCTGTCGCATTCGCCATTGCCAGCCGTCCCAGTTTGATAACATTTCTCACTCAATGGTGGTTTTGTTGTTCAGTTATTAACGCTTGTTGATGAACTGATTCTTTGCTGTAGATTATGTTCAATAGTTTCCCACCAGACTGCAGTGATATTTTATCGTACAGAAATTAAATACGCAGGTGATCTTTATCGTGCATCCTGTATAGCTTTTTATTAAAATAGACCGAGAGTCAATATACTGCCGACTGATTGTTTAGCTGGAAACTGAAAGTTGACTGGAGATCACATATCGACTGTGAAAAAATAAACCAAAGTTCCGGTTTCACCTCATTGCTTATTTCCTGGGCAAAGTTACTGGTACCATACAAAATGATTGTCGGCCTACATACCTACATTCTTTATCATTACTTATCAAAACCTCTACTAGTAATTCCGTTTAAAAGCTCAAGTAGCTCATTTTGTAGCGTTTATCAACAATTATTTGTATACTTTAGAGTGGGTACTTGAAGGAATCATATGCTGAAAATAAATCAATTAGATGTTCGAAAGTTTTTATATGTTTATGCAATTTATTATTTTATGTCATCTTATTAACGGTTAATGGTGGTTTATTTGTGTAGGCAATGCGATATCGAATCCTCGTTTTTCGTCTTGAGCACCCTGGTCGTTTTTCACATGCGAAAAAAAATATCTGTATACTTTTATGAAATTTCCTAGAAAACTAGACCGTTTTTATCCATTTCCTTATGGAAATAGACAAGAATAAGTTGTTTGGTCTAAAAATTTGAAACAAAAGATAGATGAAGAATATATATATATTTTTTGATTATATTTTATAAGTTTTTTATTGATCCAATAACATTTTTGCATTCAATATAAATATAATACAAATAGACAGACATTTATATCAATATGTAACAACAATAAATCAAAGAAGAAATCAAATGGATCTATAATATAAAGAATAGAAAAGATAAGCGATCGTAAAGATTCCCCCTCCCTAGAACAAAAAAGGATTTCCGTCAGCGCTCTATCATCTGCTAAACTGCTTAAATATGATTATTTTCTAAAATTCCAGAAATTAAGCGCCATTTTTCATTGTGCTTAGCTATTTTGTTGCGTCTTTCAGCAATAAAACTTTCTACCGTCTGAAAATATTTAACATAATGTACAAAATGATGAACTTTGGGCATGTTTTCTGTAATCCTACACCTAAAAATATATCGCTTTCCTAACAAAAGCAGGAAATTAATGGTGAAAATGTTTCTTACTTTGACAAGCTTGGTCAGCCCAAACAGGATATTTTTAGTTGACAAAATCGAGGGGAGAGAGAGTTCCGAAAAAGCTCTGCTTAGGCGTAACCAAAGCTGTTCTATAACTCTACATGAAACAAAAAGGTGTTCGAGATTTTCGTCATCATTATTACAAAAGTAACAAGCTGCATTTTTTATTCTCTTAATACGAACCAACCAGACTTAAGTTGGTATTAGATTAATATTTATGGATGATTTTCAACTGAAACATTCGTAATTTTGTATCTATCGTGAGCATAAATGGCAACTTAAAAAGCTCAACAGCGGTGGTATCATGAAGGCTGTACAGATCATTGAGGCGGGCGAAAGTAGACGAAATAGATGGATTGTTAATTTGCATACACATAGAATACATTTGTCCTTTGGACACGTCAACAGAAGTTCTAACAATACCATCTATAGTTACAGTTGGAATGGGGCTTAAAGGAAGCATAACAGTGTGGAAGTTTTGTTGAAGAAAAAAATATTTCCATGTAGGGGGAAGTTTCTTGCAACAATCTAACAAAGTAAAATTCTACAAACGAAAGACCTCTTTCTTTTGCATCTTTCCAAATCATAGGTCGCCCGTATTCATCTAACATGTGCCCGATTTTCACAATTCTTTTGTCAATAATACTTGACTTGAAAATAGTTGTACCATCAAGAAGTATAGACTTATTGTTCCAAATTATTTGATTTTCGATTGATACATCTTTATGGACAGAATCATTCCACACCTGTATGATTTCCTTGTACCACTCACTTAGATCCACCTTCAAATATTTAACATCATAGTTACAGTGAAAAAGAAAAGGTCCACCAACATCCTTTAATAATCAAGTAGTATCAATTTCCACCCTCTAGATTGTGATGTAAATATTCTATTTACCCACTTTATTTTTTCTGAACTTATAGCAAAGATTTTAGGCACAACACTTTGAAGCCACCCTCCTCGTAATTCTTTACCATGACCTCACGTTTAAGTCTGTCTGGACCGTCATTCCAAATAAATTTATACACTAACTTTTTAATTTCTTTTATGAACAGATCTGGAATTTTAACCATGCTTGCAATAAACAGTAACTGGGAAAAGGCAAATGTTTTCACAATTTGAATTTTACCAATCAGTGACAAATTTCGAACCTTCCATAAATTCAATTGGCTCTTTATTTTCAATAAATTATTTTCAGTTGAGACTCTAGCACTTCAGGTGAATACGATACGTCAACACCGACAACCGTCAGTGATGGAACTACCTTAATATTTTCAAGTGGTAGGATACTGTGTCTTGCTGAACATATCCACATTGCATTTGTTTAATCTAGATTAATAGTAAGAGAAAAAAACTCGTTGGAATTTATCAAGCGTGTCAGAAAGAAATTTGATTGATTTTTCATTATTCAAGATTACATTCATGTCGTCGGCATAAAGTGACAGTTTTATTTCAACATCACTGTTTATTTTCAAACTTTGCACTTATGGATTACTACGTATATTAATTGCAAGTGTTTCAATTGCCAAAATGAATAGGTACGCCGAAAGTGGATCACCTTGGCGCACACCTCTTTCTACAGCAAAGTAACCAGATGATATTCCTCGGTTCATAATACAACTTTCCAAGTTATTATATAAGACTTTTATATAATTACAAAACTGTTCTCCAAAATTAAATGATCTGAGGGTATTTATAAGAAAAGAGTGATCGAGAGAGTCAAATGCTTTCTGAAAGTCTAAGCTAAGTAGAATCCCTGGTATATTCTTTAACTTTGAATAATGAAGGGCGCCATGAAGAATATATACAGAGTTGAAAGTAGGACATGTTGAGATAGGGTTCTGTGATATAATATGGTATACTGTATGATGGACTGTACTTTTATAAAAGGTGAAGAAGAAAACCCTACGAGGTAAATTTTACCCCCAAAAAAATCCTTTTTATTCGTGAATGTACATTATATTGATAACCTATTCAATGATGTATCCAAATATGGGACAACGGGGGTGGGGGGGGGGCGTTGATTTGGGGCGTTAATTTAGATTTTAATTTTAGACTTATTTTTTAAGTTGTAATTTCCCACTCTGCTTTTGAACAGACGGAGTAGAAGTAGCTGTACCCTTTCTTACATACCGAACTGCATTTAATGTATCTTTTAATTGCATACATACAAATATTACAATGAAAGGCACGAGTCTCCGCTAATTGTGAAAACTTAGTTTTAATTATAAGGAATTGACAGTTCTTCATTCTTTATTTATTATACAGTTCATCAAGAAATACACACTCACGTATGACGTATCAAACATATATTTGTCGATGTTTAAGTCAATTATCAATTTAGATCTAAAAATCTTTGAACGATATATTTGTCCGGTCGGACAATACACTCTGCTTAACTCTTTCGAATTCCTTTATTTATTTGTTTGTGTTTCAGATATTTATAATTGATCGATATAGTACAAAGTCTATTTAAAAAATATTTAAAACATGTTTATATAATTATCAATGCCATCTTTTCTCCCTTTTCAAAAAACTGCATCTTTCTCACTCTCCCTCACTTTCCTAACGTAAAAGTATGCAAAATTGATGCAGAAAACTATCAATGGCTTCCGCCAACCCTAAAACTTGGTAGGCAAGCTTTTATCCACTCCTGTGCGATTGCATTAGTGTTGCTTTTATGAGCCCATACACCCTAAAATAAACAAGCTAAACTGTTTCCCATACAATTGTAATAATTTTTCTGACCTTTTTTAAGGAAACGAATGTGAAAATATAATCTATTCTTGATAGATAATATTTATACCTTCTCAGAACTTTAGTGATCAATCTGAAGAGTCATGGGAGTGGATCAATTTAGTTCTGAGAATATATAAACTTTATCTATCAAAAAATAAACCATATGGTGACAATCATTTCAAGAGGTAAGAAACAATTATTCCAACTTTAAGGGCAAAAGAGTAGTTCACCCTAAGGATAAATCACCCTTAGAGAGGTATTGTTTCTTAGATGGTTTGCACTGACTGTGACTTTTCTTATGTTAGAGAAACGTGGAAAACACTGAAAGATCGCTTGAAAAAAAGTATCGATCTCATTTAGCAATCATAGAACATGCCCTTAAAGATACTATGTCCCTTTTGCAGCCAACATCAAATTCTGTAGAACTTTGCAGGAATTATGAATATGTCATGTATGTCCTATCTGTGAAATTCAAACATTAGCAGTGTCCTAGTATTCAAATTATGCAAGGAAACCCATTTACCTTCTAGACTTCACTGTCAGACACTATTGAGTGACTGACTGACACCTTTTTTTCTTTGGTAGTAACATACATAAAATGAGCTGTTACAGGTACATGAGCTTTTTGTCTACATCAATAACCCACTACTTGTAATGGCCAAAATTAAACTGATTGAATCTTTGTGCAGCACAAAACGTACGACCATTCGGTAAAAGAGTTCTTATAATCAGACTATTACTTAGATGATTGCAATCACTTAACTCGATTCGACAACTAATGGTCGTTATTTTCCCACTGAAAGCCATTTTCAAGCCCTCTCATTTTTGAGGGAAGTTCTAAATTAGTATTGTCTTTCAAATGCCGTTGAAATTTAACCTTTTCAGTTGTCTGGCCTGCAAATGGGACATAGTACCTTTAACAGTGGGTTCTTTTATGACGATTATGTCTATCACCATGGTCACACTTGACATTGCAGGGATGTGCACGGTGAAAATGTCAAAACTTGTAAAAGGGCCAAAATGTGGCAAAATCATAATTGGACTTTTCCAAGTTTATGGTTGCAAGATAATTATTTTTAGCAAAATTACGGTCATTTTACCTTTCAAATCAGAATTTGTTCAACTGGTAGTGTTTTACTCACCCTGATTATTGTTTACAAAATACGGATTTCACTTTTCACTCATGGAGGGAAAACCACAGAGTCTTTTGATCTGAAATTGTGCAAATACTTTTAAAAACTCATCTTGCTGCTAGAGATACATTTTAGATAAGTTTTTGAGGGGTTGTAAATCCCTGCTAGGGGCTTGATACAGTATATAACATTGGATGAGATGATCCAATTATTATTGACTTTGAAACACACTTCTGTTCAAGAAAGGTGAAAAATTCATCTGGATAAAAAAGATCATTCACTAAATAAGGACTCTGATCATTCACCATCACCTATCTTCGCTCCAGTAATCTCGAGGCAGCAGACTACAGGAGACAGCGACGAATCACGTGGTTTGGGAAGGTCCACAGGAATGGATGACAGTTTGCCTACGAAAGTGAAAGGTTGGTAGGCCAAAATACATCTAATCAAATTTCTTACAGTAACATTTGGTGGTTCAAATATAAACTACACCTTTTCGAGCTTTCGCCCATGAGAATTAATTCGATCCAACGTAAAGCTGATACAGCCATTAAAGTAGTGAACGATCTATAAGCATACAAAGCGGACGGGTGTGGAGGGGGAGGGGGCTAGGTGGCTGCAGTATCCTGGGTATCTTTAAAGTTCTGATATTCGGGCAACCTCCACCTCGAATTCAGGCAGTGAGGTACCTGAATATCCTCATATTTGGGCAGCGTAGTGCCGGTGTAGTCAGGTTGGAAGTGCCCGACAATGTAATTTCTTAGTTTTCACTATAGTAAGTGACAACTTTTTTTTTAAACTGTAGAGTTGATATCCAAGTAAAAGGCTTCAACCCCCTTCAAGAAAATATGCCGGTACGCCTATGGAACAATCATTAATCTTGCGGCATGTTACAGCTCGGCAGGATAATACACTCCCGTGCACAATGCTTTTTAATCCTACCCCTCCTTACACAACCGGGACTACAAAGAAATGTACTGCTGCAGGCTATTTCATAGCGTAACGTCACCATCTAACGTAAAATGGGGCTAGGTCACCAGAGCCATCCATAAAAAGAGTTTGGGCAACTAAGATTCAGTTGGTCACATTATGGCGTATATTATTTTGTTTCGTGATTTTCCCAACAAAGCAGTATTCGACATAGTGTGCCCATCTCGAATCGCGTTGGCTAAAAGTGTATATAGATGGCTCTATGCATCACATGACTTCAGCGCCATCTCACTCAAAACCGGCACCGTCACAAATTTAAATGGCGCCATCTCACATAAAACCTTCGGCAACATCATACACTATCACGGAAAATGCCCATCTCGAATCGCGTTGGCTAAAAGTGTATATAGATGGCTCTATGCATCACATGACTTCAGCGCCATCTCACTCAAACCGGCACCGTAACAAATTTAAATGGCGCCATCTCACATAAAACCTTCGGCACCATCATACACTATCACGGAAAATGCAAATAGTAACTTTATAAAACATGTTTTACTGTTTTGATTCATACAATATGTTTAATAGTTGATAGTATTTATATATTTCGTACGCTTAAATAAACAATAGTGGCACCCTCTGCCAAATACGCGTAGGTGGATGCAAATCTGCAACCCGATTGCACCCTGGTTTCTGAGTGTGTAGCAGTATCCCTACTCTCACCATGTGTTATTGTTATCGAGACAACTTAAGCCCTGGACACTATACGATCTGACTACGATCCAATTTCGGAAGAACTTGCAATAGCATTTAAAATGAACATTCAAACATTACAAATCTTAATGATCGAGTATCTGAACAGTCAATACTTAATAAAATCTCAATTTGAAGGGATTTCAAGTTTCTACGGAGAAGGACGTTCTAAATCGGCTCAGAATTGTAGTGACGTCAGACCAGTAGTGCAATCGTCTACAATTTAAAGCCGGTTCGGCTATGATTCTGAATAAAATATTTAATTGCACTAAAATTTAAATTGGTAGTATTCTTACTATTATTCAAAATCTTAATCTGGAAGTAGTTATTTAAATTTTCATATCTAATATAATTGCCATTTCTTTGGAAATCGGATCGCAGGATGATCGTAAAGTGCGCGCAGGGCATTAGTCTTTCCCCCTTTGTAGTAACCTTTACTTATTCCCATCAGCGGGAGGCTATCCCAACATTTTCAATGGAATGGTGTCCACCTCTACTGGAATCGGTCTTTACTGTCCTCAAGACTTCAAAGGTCTGACCTTCGTGACTAGACGTACTACTGCGGTCTTGTAATTTGAACTGACAAGGCCAAAGACGATGGGGTTAAACCAAAAGGTGGCATACATCGACCAGTACATCGCGGCCTTCCAAACAAAGGACAGATTTGATTGCTCACAGAGACAAATTATTGTTAAGATAAGGTAGGGCATCCACACCAGATAGCTGGCTCCCACCACAGCAGATATTGTTATCGCGCTTTTACACCTCTCCGAGAAACTATTTTGTTCCGTGTCATGCGCTTCGGTCGAATAATCACGTGACTGCAGATCAACGCTCGATTGGCGAGCCATCTTGTCCCGTTTCGCATGCGCGCGTGCGATGCACAAAAGGCGCGCGTTGAGAAGAGTAGTTACAATGATCAAAGATAAAGGTGCTATATGATAAATCGCCATGACTGGTTGTGTGAAAAGTTCATGTCCATCGATGATAAAATCGCAGTAATCAATCAGTGCACCATGAATAGATCTTACCATCCCCGCTGATGCTCCAACAACAAGAGCAACAAGCAAGAAGGTTCGAATCCGCGTCCCAGTTAAGAAATTGTAATACTGGAGAGGGCGGGTCACGGCGACGTACCGGTCAATGGTAATAACAAACAGTATAAACTGAGAAACTCCCACGAAGGTTGTGCAGGTAGCTGCCGCTATATTGCACCCAACCAAGCTCGATATAATAATGTCTCTGTTAAAATATACCAAGATCTCCATTCCATAGCAAATTAATCCCCCAAAAATATCAGAGACTGCCAAAACCCGAAGACATGAACGCAGATTCCGGGAGAATAAAGGAAAACTGTACGTTAGAACAATAAGGTGGCAGCCGTTCAGTGTCACGGCAAGGAATAAGCCAAGACAGTCCATGAATATAACCGTGATAAAAGCAGGAGAATAAAACTCTTGGTTCACTGTCAAATTCTCCATCGGAACTCTGGCTTGGCAATCTGGCGGTGACATTTCCTATTCAATTCACCACGCGATATATCTTACAGGCGAACCTTAATAGTCATCATAATTGATTATTTGCTGCCAATCATTTAATATATACCCTCTGAACAGTTGTAATGCTATTGACGTGCTGTCATAGGATTGTACGCTTCATGTCCATATAGGGTATTCAGCTTCCCGTGTATCCTGTAAAATAGATGAGGAAAAAAATACAAGCGGATTATATCAACTCTAGCTGTAGATATCCGATTTCTATAGCTACCGAATCGTGGTTATGCCTTCAGAGAAAAGTACTGGTACTAAAGATAATCGTATACAATGAATCCGCAATTCTAAAGATCAAAGATCATAACATCTACCTTTTCATGCGCTTCTAAGACAAATCCCTGTCACCAACAGTGATTTTCCACTATCGAAAAAATAGTGCTTCGTCGCTATCATTTATACCCCCTTCACATACACGGATTTTTCTTGCTAGTCCTTACGGATCGCACAAATTCAGTGATCTTCCACGGATCCTTACGATTTGGCCACTTTTACTACCGATTTCAGAGTAGTTACGACTTATCACGAGCTATTTCCGAATTATTACGGATTATTAAGAGTTATTACGATGTATTTACGGCCAAATTCCACGATTTGTTACGAGTTGTCACGGAGCAACATACGGGCACCTTTCCCCCAAATCGTTAACAATACGTAAGAATACGTACATTATACGTATCTATTCGTAAAGTACTCGTAACTACACGTAAAGTGCTCGTAATAACTCGTAACAATCCGTAAAGCCATCGTAAAACGACCCGAATGAAATTGTAAACAACACGTAGGCACTCGTAATAATCCTTAAAATAATCCGTAAACAAATCGTAAACTAACCGTAAAAATCGTTAAAAATTGTTACGAATGGTAACGTGTTGTTGCGAGCGATTCACGAGTGGTTTACGATACTTACGGATTGTTACGAGTTATTTACGAAAAAATCAATCCGTGGACAATCGTAAGAAGATTTTTGACATGTCAAAAAAAATTGCCTCTCCTTCCACGGATCCTTAAGAGTGTCTACGAGTTGTTGGGAGTTGTGACGAGTTATTTACGGAATCTAGCGAGTTATTTACGGATGCTTGCGATGGACTACGAGTTGGCGATCCGTAAGGACTCGTAAGAAAAATCCGTGTATGTGAAGGGGGTAAAGCGCTGTCGACAGGGGGAAAAATGAAAAACAGATCTTGGAAACTGCATTCTGTGGCATTACGAACAAATTCGAACTAAGACGCTTTCAAACTGTAGTGTCCACATAGGATTATTTCAGTGTTTCAAATATCATGTTGTAAGTAGATGAAATAGGAAATTTTGATCATCAGAATATCGTACACGTATCGGGAATATTTCTATAGTGTTTATCGAATAGCGACGAAGCGCTACTTTGGAAGATAGCGGAAAACTACTATTGGTCCTGACCAGGGGCTGCGATCCCGGGGGGGGGGGACGGCGATTTTTTTTTAGGGGGGATCGTTCCCCCCCCCCTGAAAATTTGAAAAAGTGCAAAAAAAATGTATAGCAAATACTGGCTAAAGACTGCAACACACTTTTAGGCTCTGGAGGGCCCAAGAGTGCAGCGTTTAGACAAATAAAAATGCAAAATCTTCTCACTCGGAAGCTACGCTCCCTCGCATAACATCCTTTAATGTACATGTAGATATTGTAGAAAACTGAAGTGTGCAAAAAGTATATTGTTTGTTTTTATACTATAATTTTTATAATACAACAAACATCCAAAAACTGTGAGGGGTAGTCACTTCTGTCACCTTCATCTCTCTCGTTCACTATATGCTCCCTCGTACTGGCATACTGATGGGGCTTGGGGCAGTTGCCCCCCCCCCCAAATAAAATTAAAGAAGGGGTTTATTTCTAATTCGATACCAGTGATTTACAAATGTTGCTGAAATGGCATAATTTTTCCCTGAGCTTCCGGGGGCTCTGCCCCCTGGACCCCACCAAGGGCCCTAAAGCGTGCATGCCCCTGGTTGCTCATCTGACTGTAATTTAATGCCTAAAACCCCTGAGCTTCCGGGGGCTCCGCCCCCGTGACCTCACCAGGGCCCTAAGGCAGGCCGCTGGATGCTCATCTGACCGTTATTAAATGCCAAAAAACCCAGAGCTTCCGGGGCTCTACCTTGGACGCCACCAAGGGCTCTACAAAGCATGCCCCTGGTTGCTCCTCTGACGGTAATTAAATGCCTAAAACCCCTGAGCTTCCGGGGCCTCTGCCCCCTAAGGCGGCCCCTGGATGCTCATCTGATCGTAATTTAATGCTTAAAACCCCTGAGCTTCTGGGGCTCCGCCCCCGGACCCCACTCCAATTAGTGACCTGCATGCCAGTGACACAAATAAGGTATCAAAATATGCTGATCTGAAAGTAATTAAATACCTAATACCCCTGAGCTTCCGGGGGCTCCGCCCCTGGACCCCACCAGGGGCCCTAAGCCGGGCCCCTGGTTGCTCATCTGACTTTAATTACATGCCTAAAATCCCTGAGCTTCATGGGGCTTCGCCTCTTGACCCCCACCGGGGCTAATTTGCCCCTGGACCCCACGCCAATTTACGCTCCACTTGCTTTGCTCTACCTGATCGTAAATACTTTAGCCCCCTCCCCACTTTGAAAAAAGTCCGTGGAGCCTTCATATAACATGTAAGAATGGTGGTGATGCAGATTTTGTTCTGCCCCCCCCCCAAAAAAAAAACAAAAACAAAAACGTTTTTGGTCATTACGCCACTGCTCCCTCGTCCCTCGCATTTCGTCCCCCGGTCATGAAAGAAATCGCCGCCCCTGGTCCTGACTGATGAGATTGGAGACCAATGTTAAAATGTATTTTCTAAGTGCATGCTTGAAACTACTGTATTCATTTCTTTACATGCTTTATATCTTTCTTTTATGTTGTATGTTATTATTATACATTTTACGTTGCTTTGGTGAACACCTATTCTTGATGTTATCAAGTTGCTAAAATACCACCTTTACGATCCACTTGATCACTACAGAAGTTGAAATACAAACCTCCCATATCTATGACGTAGACAATGGAGTGGTTTTATATTGATACAATCATTAGAAGGTAGTTATTGATATGACAATAACAATGATAAAACAGAAATAGATAGTTTGATTCAGATTGATCACCGAAATAATAGAAATGCATTACTTCAAATCAATCAACAAAATGGTAATAAAGTATTTCATGTCATACCAATTCCAACCAGTGAATGAGTATCCGAGTTTCTTGCATAATTGAACACGTAGAGATGGTACTTGAAAAGGAGAAATTCAATTATATTAAAGATTACACTGGACCTGAAGTGAGCTCCAATTGAAATAGTAGACACGGGCACAAATGTGAGAAGACATATAATGTTCTGATTCCTGAACTGTAGATGATACCGAGACACAATTAACGTTCAATGCATTGCGTGCTAAACGACCTACTGCATCGAAAGACAATGATATGAATAACTCTACTTTCAGTTGGCAAGGTCTCCCTCGATATTCATTATAATGTTTTCGCCTCTAGCTGTATAACTGAAAGGTAAATGAGGAAGTACATGATTGTCATTACCACAAGTACGTGAATTAACAGTTCCAACAGGCTTAAAGCGGAAGAGATTATATTTCCTGTTTAAATAACAAGTACTGAATTATTTCTTTCATGGACGTATTTTACTAGTCTGTAATACTCTATATACTCATTTAATCCGTGAATGCGTCATATCAATGAAGCACCAGGAACAGCTTTAATGTTTTGTGTAAAACGCCTTTATTTATAAATAGCGAAAATTAAAATGTTGGAAACTCAGGACATGTTCACTGTTGGAAGGTATGATATCCATTATACGACTACAGCCCGTGCTCAAGGGGTTTCTCCTTCTTCTGTTAATCTCCGAAGGTCTATAAATGCGGCCTATCACGAAGATCTCTATGTAGATCACCAATTGTGTATGCAGGCACACTAAACACGGGGTTTACCCCCTTCTCTTTGCAAGAGGTGTAGTGTACTAACGTGCATAGGATGTGACTCTCCTACACACGGGGCCTCCAGTCAACGTTCTGTCCGAGGAACGGATTGTTTTGCCCTGAAACCGATCCTGAATCGAGAACAGAGGGAAGGGTGCGCTTTAATACACACAACGCGCCATACGGCCTCCTCATACAATAAACAGATTAAATGTAGTAACAAAAATACCCTAAATGTGCTTACAATAAGGAAGATACAGATACGAGAAATTCCTTTGCAATAAAAAGATAAAAAATATCTGCAATAGATTGATTACACTCTTATAGATATCCTGCATCTAAAACGAATATAGTTGTAATGGTTTATAAATATACTATTGTTTACATTATACAAACAGTCTTGACCGATGATAATGTCGGTAGATAATTAGATGTGACCAGTCGTACTTCGTATAGTAATTGCCATAAATAATTATCATTCATGAAAATGATTATTCAAGTACATATCGTACACTTTTTTTTAGCAGATGTTTCTGCATTTATTGATAAATCAAATACAAAACATTTAAATAACAATAATAGTATATAATATAATTGATTTACATCAAGTGACAACTGAAATACACATACACAAAAATGCATATATAACATATATAATCGAAGAATTGAAATAAATGCAGAGGCCAACTATCATAAGCATATATGCTTGAGTCGATAGCAGCCGGGAAGGGGCGGGGGTACATGAATCTGTTATAGGAGTATTTAGGATAATAATGTGTTACGTATAGAGATTTTTTTCAGAAAGTATCTAAATAAAAAGTGAAAAGAAAGTGAAAAAAATGCAAGTGTGTGCAAGTGGGTGTGTGCAGGTAAAGTAAATGTTTGATTCGTATTGATCATGGACTGGTCGTCTAAAATTAATTTATTTAAACAAGCAATTAAAACCATTAAGACCCTAATAAATGTTAATGAATACTTGGATATTAAATATTTTTTCATCGAGGCTTTGAATGAAAAAAGAGATGCAGAGTGTTTAATATTGTCAGGTAAAGCATTCCAAATATCTGGGCCATGGTGTCTTATTGATTTATAGGCCATAATAATTTTTGGGTTAGTTAAATGGAAGTCGGATGAGTGTCGTGTAGGATATGAATGTAAATTACTATTGTAAACAAAAATGTTTCGAAATGCTAAAGGTATTGTATTTATCCAAAATTTATACATAAAGATTGCAGTGTGAAAAATGTGAATATCAGCGATTTGTAATGTTTTTAGTTTATAAAATATTGGATCAGTATGGGCTAAATAATGTGAATGCGTACAAAGACGGAGTGCTTTCTTTTGAGACGATATATTAACATAATTTTCATCTTATTACTATTACCCCATATTATGTTACAATAAGATATGTAAGACAAAATGAAAGAATTGTATAGCATAAATAGTGACTTTTGTGATAGATAATATTTTAATTTATATAGAATGCCTATGCCTCTCGAGACTAACATGCAAATGTTGTTAATATGACTATTCCAAGTTAGATTTGAATCAATCATTACACCTAAGAATTTTGTAACTTCTTTTTCGATTATGGGCATGTCATCTATAAAAATATTATAATGAAGTACATGTTTAGAGTGTATGTTTTTGAAATAAATACAATTAGTCTTATTAATATTTAGAGAGAGTTTATTGGATTAGAACCAAAATGATAATTTATTTAATTCTAAATTGAGGGTTGTAATAAGAATGCTTAAAGATAAGGTTCATTGATTTTCAAAACTATCTTTATTGTCATTATTGCAAAGGTGACACTTTGATTTGACAAGGTTATCAAAATTGCAAAACGTTTGAAACAGCCCCGGCATAGCACCTGAAATGCTCTCCGATCGCTGCTGAGATGTGTGACGTCACGTGTTGAACATGATTTGCACAAGCAGACGATGTCCCATGACATCTCACACATTTTCAGTGCCTGTTTCGTCATCTTTTCTTCAGTTATTTATCTTACTTCACTACCGTCAGGCTAAATGTTTAATGTATTGCCTCACTCTAAATCCCGCACATGGTATTATTATGATGAAAAATGCAGCGATAACAAAAATAAAGGAATCCGTCGCATGTAAACGAAATAAGACGCCATTGTATTTTCAGCTGCATACACCGCGGTATGTTCGGCGTTTCAAGAGGTAACAAATGCGTCCGTGCTATCATTCCAGGGGGTTTTGAATTTGAAAGTGTGGTTTCTTTGATTGTTCATTAGCCCATATTCTGTGTATTTACAAACAAAAGAATTTAGTTATCAGAATCGGTTTCATATCCCTTTTTGAATGGTGTAAAATTCCATCACATTTATATACACTAAACTCATTATAATTTGAGAAATAATAGCATTGCAATTATGTTCATTCTTTATGGGATGTCGTCTGCTTGCGCAAGATTCGTTCATATTGTGACGGAATTAAAACATCGTTATTTTTCTGGCGAATCTCTCGTATATCCCAGATGCTATGGAGGTGGTTTTATTTGTATTTGTATAAATCACCCGATATGTAGTTGACCTAAAACTTGTACGATGGCAATCTGTTAGCTTAATTACCAGTTTCTAGTAATATGTTATTTGTCATATTTGTGATTTTCTTTGAACCCGCACTTTAAGTCTTTATGTGAATAAAATACGTTAGTATCATCTGCGAACAAAACGTATGTTAGAGTGGTGATAAATTAACAATATCATTCATATACTAAAAAAGTAAGGGATCTAAGATTGAGCCTTGCGGTACTCCGCACTTTACGGTGGAAATATTTGATGTTTTAGATTTTAAAATAACATATTGCTGTCTATTACGCAAATAGTCTTCAAACCAAAGAGTACCATCCCTCTATTAACACCATGTGCTTTTAATTTACGAATTAATATACGATGGTTCATGGTATCTAATACCTTCGATAAGTCCATAAAAACACCTACAATGTGTTCTTTTTAGAGAGGGAATCAGTTATTTTGTCACATAATTGCAGAATAGCATAATCAGTAGAGTGATTCTCTCTAAATCCATATTGATTAGGAATTAATAAGTTATTCATATCTAAGAAAGAATATAATCGTTTATATACTATTTTTCTTTTACACTTCTTGTAATCGTCGTATTCTTTTTCTTCCTCTTCTCCTTCTTCTTCTGTTCTCTCCTTACTGCAGGTTTGTTCTTCCTAACTTTGGTTTCGCCTCTTACCTAATAATTAGACCTTTTAATATATAATACTCTTCACAACAGCATGACCTTTATACAAGCTTTGCTTTAAATTTCCCACATGTTTCAGTTTTGTTTTTGCATTCTTTGTCATATCTACACTTCTCTCGAAATACCTTGCTATTTACAGTACAGTAAACATCATTACATTTTGTATACATCTGCATTGTTGTTTATGTAAATTCACAACAAATAAACTTCAATTCAACTTAAACTTCAAAGGTATCCCGACTTCGGATCTGTCACTGAAAGTATACTTACACAAAAAAGGGGAAACTGTTTGACTTTTCGCATTGATAATTATCATTCATTGAATAGAATCGTGCGGATGTCTCGTCTTACGAGTTAGACGTATGACAGCGTTCTTGTAATTTCTATTCACAAGACCAAATACAATAGGATTCAACCAAAAAGTGGCGTAGATCAACCAATACATTGCTACTTTCCCAACAGGAGAGAGATTCGATTGTGTAGAAAGAATAACTATTGTTATGATAAGATAGGGTATCCACACCAGATAGCTGGCTCCAACCACAGCAGAAATTGTTATCGCACTTTTATACCTCTCCGAGAATCTGTTTTGTTCAGTGTCATGCGCGTCAGCTGAATCAAATGTTAGAAGGAGATGTTTAATTGGCGAGCAACCTGGCATCTCCTCTTGTGCGCACGCGCAATGAATAAAAGACGCGCGTTGAGAAAAGTCGTCACGATGACAAGAATAACTGGCGTAATTTGGTATATCGTCATAGCTCTAGTTTCTTCCCTCATGAATAGCTTATCTCCATCAAAGTCGCAGTGGCCAATAGCAAAACCATGCACAGAGCGTCCTATACTCATTGAAAATCCAAACATAAAAACAGCCAATAAGAAGATTCGGATTCGTCTGAGAGTAAGAATATTATAATACTGGAGAGGGCGGGTCACTGCGATGTATCGGTCAATGGTAATTACAAAAAGTGTCAGTTGTGAAAAAAGCACCAACAATACACACAAACCTACAGCTACATTACATTCGACCAAGGACGTTTTTATCATCGTTCTGTTGAAATAATATATGATGTTTATTCCGTGACATATAGATCCTCCTGCGATGTCAATGACTGCTAACACTCGAAGGCAGAAATGAAGATTTCCGGGAAGAGAGAAGTATTCAGGATAAGGACAATCAAATGAAAAACATTAAGTATCACCGAAAGGAGCAAACTAAAGCACTCCAAAAAATGAGAAAATGAAAACACCATGGCAGCATTCCTCCTCAGTCGAATTCCCCATCGTAATGTCTTTATTTGAAATTTGGTTTGTTCGGTCTGTTCCTTTCTTTACCTCACTGCTTAGAAAACATGTGCATGCTTGTAAGTAAGCAACCATGTGACCGCTGGCTTTATACGTCTTCCGAGAGGCTTGGTTATAGGATTAATGCCTTACCAATGGGCACTAGCGCATCGACTTGGTTTCGAGCCCGGATACGAAAACACTGCTCTACCACTGAGTCATTGCGTCTCCTGTGAATCCATAAGCTCCATAAAATATATATAGGCACATACATGTGAGTAGGTCCGTTGCGACTGGTGCTCAACCAAAATGTTTTTCTAAATCTTACAATTCATCACTAATTGATATCCTGAATATAGTTTTGTTGAAGTTACGGTAATATGAATCGCTGGTGTTGGGCCAAGACTTTCGGTTGGTTATTAACGCAAAAGTACACGAGATAAGGAGGAAACCATGCAACAAAACAAAGAGAGTGAACTTGGTGAATTGATCGGAAACTGTCGAGCTCGATCCAATAACCATATTATCAGTTTGAATATGAAAACAAGATGAAGAAACTAATTAAAAGATCTAGGTCTACTTGTATTCTTCCTGAAATAGATGAATCGGTTTCTTATAAGAGGGTTTCGATTGCGCAACCCTTAGAAATAAAATTCATGATTAAGAGGCGGCCGAATACCCATAAATCTCATAATGTACAGTTTATACATTAAAGATACTATGTCCCTTTTGCAGCCAACATCAAATTCTGTAGAACTACAGGAATTACGAATATGTCACGTATGTCCTATCTGTGAAATTTAAACGTTAGCAGTGTCCTAGTATTCAAATTATGCAAGGAAACCTGTTTAATTTCTAGACTTCCTGTCAGACACTATTTAATGACTGACTGACATCTTTTTCTTTGGTAAAACATACATAACATGAGCTGTAACATGTACATGAGCATTTGTCTACATCAATAACCCACTACTTGTAATGGCCGAAAATAAACTGATTGAATCTTTGCGCAGCACAAAACGTACGACCACTCGGTACAAGGGTCTGAAAATCAGACTATTTAAGTGATTGCAATCACTTATGTCGATTGACAACTAACGGTCGTTATTTACTAAAAAAGCAACTTTCGTTTTGAGGAAGTTCTAAATATGTATTGTCTTTCAAATGCGGTTGAATTTAACCTTTTAATTTTTGACCTGCAATTGGGACATAGTACCGTTAAGACAATAGATGGAGTCGTTATTTTGTATTTGTTAATTTAGTTTCTAAAGGTAATACATTTTTTAAAATGAGTACGTGAATGTCTTTGTAGGTATATTGATTGTTCGTTACACAGCTATAATGGCGAAACAAGAAATAACGAGATAAGAATTCGTCACTGAGACGAATGAGGTGGTCTGGAGTTTTTTTAAAGGATCTGATAGGGAGAGATGAAGAGAGAGAGATGTATGGCAGTAGATATTTATTAAGGAGAGAGGGAGACGTGGTATAGTCATGAAAAACATGAGCTGGACAGATGGATAAAAGAGGAATCAGAATGCATGCACTTGGAATGAGAGAAGATAGTATAAGAAACAAGGTAGGGATGAACTAAGAATACAAAGGGCAAAGGAAAGAGCTAGAGAAAATTAAGGAACGTGTTACAAGTCATCCCTATTTCAGACTTTGTTTACAAACATTGAACCAAATAGAATGTCAGTCATGTCTTTGCTATTGTCCAGATATGTAGTGCAGTAGCTTATTAGCATATTCCTATTCATGTGCTTCTTTTTCAGGGGTGTCGATTTATATCCGTGGTTGGGGATGATAGGTGCCAAAATATTTTCGGCAATGGATCAAAGCAACCAAGAGGTAGAAGCGTGTGGCAGGTTGCACCCCTTCCCTTCCAAGTTATTAACTTTTTCAAGTCACCCTCAATAAAGATAACATTTCAGAGAATATAAGAGTGGTAATAAAATGAATAACATGCTAAATGTTAGTCCTGACTATTGCCTGCAGTGTAGGCCTACCAGACTGATATCATCTATTTTTAAACGAAATTTAGACATTACCAAAAAAATCCAATGGTGAGGGATATCAACTTGTGAAAGTATTATGTTACTAGTGGGCAAATGCATTAATAAGCAACCAGGAAAGGTTCATGTAGACAGAAAATTCTTTATTTCCTGGTGATAGAAACATACATTTTATGAATATTGATGTCTCCAAACAACATTCATCATGAAAAAACCATTCCAATATTCTGTGTAAGGAGATCTCAAAAACATAGTTCTCATTAGAAAATGAAAAACATATTGCTTTTGGTTCTTCATTTGACTCTTTTCCTTCTTTAATTAAACCAACTGAATCCTCTCTGCGGGAAACTCAATTCAATGAAACAGAATATCACTGATGCAAAATTTGGTTCTCAAAATGACAGAAAATTTCCACTCCTGATCTCATACAAACTGTCTGTTTCTTAAAAACATAATATAAAACTTGCGTTCCAACTACCAAACAACAAACTTCCATTATCTCCTTCTTCACCCAGATATACTTATCATACCAGATACGCTCTAAAATATAAGCATAATATTCCCCTAAGGCCCTGACCAGAGCACTATTTTTTTCTCAAAACTATAACAAGTCTTTATAGAAGGTGCATTATTATTGGAAGGGTGTTATAAACAAAACTTCAAACTTAATAACATTCTAACTTTCAAAAGCACCTTAACTATCTAATGCCTGTTACGTTTGAATACAATACATAGGCCTACATCAGCTTTTCAATAAAACAAAAATAAGTTGTGACATAATCTTTCTCCAAAATATCGAACTGGAGTATTCTGTTGTATTGCTTGTTTATGTACATACAAAGAGCTTAGTTTCAAGAGGCACATTCTGCGCGAATGCCTGAGCTTGTAAATTTCGCGTATTGAAAATCACAATCAGTCCCAAATTTCATTCAATCTTTTTTGTTTCTTGTTTTTCTTATCACATTCCTTAAAGCCCTGTCAATAATGTGGCATTGATTATTTATTCGTTTTTAATTATTTTTTGAAGAACTCCTAGGTGAAAGAAATCACAACTATTCTTGAATATTATTACTTGTTTTAGAACATGTTGGGCCTGTCTCACATTGCCTTCCATCATTCCATGGCAATTTTCCATGTTTCTTTCAGCTTATTTCTCACTTCTTTTCCATCCACTCAACTAATTCCTGATCATGCATTAACCTTATACCTACATCGGCCATGCCTAAGCTTTTTAGGAGGGGATCCCGTAAAGTAATTTTGACATTGTAAGAAATAAACATGAGCAATATTTCATTGTAGGTTACTTTAAAGTCAACCTCTTTTTCATCGCCCATTCACATCAGTTCCCTGAAGAAATGCTGGAATATATATGTCCCTCTTTCTCTTGTCTTTCTTCCTTTTCTCTTCCCCTTCCTTTTTTCTTCTGCCCGTTTCTTCCCTTTTCCCGGGTAGCAAGCCCATATGGGGCCCATATGGGGATGATCTGGGTCACTTGTGCCATCTGGGCTATTAAATGGAACCCATATATGTAACCCATATGGGGCCAATATTTAGTAACCCATATGGGATCTATCTGGGCCAGCCCTTATGGGTCCCAGATGGGAATGAGCTGGGCGTACACATATGGGTAGAATATGAATATGCCCATATGGGTAACACATGGGGAATATCTGGGTTAACCCACATGCGATATATCTGGGTTAACCAATATGGGTAACAGATGGGATTAAGCTGGGCATACCCATTTGGGCCCAGTTTGGTATGGGTTCCATCTGGGTCCCATCTGTCTTATATGGGTTTACCCATATGGGTCCCATATGCTTCCTGGGTGCAGATGCCTTAGTGCCCCAGATGGTTTTCCATATGGGGCCCATGTTTCAGAGAATATGGGACCCATGTGGGTCCCAAAAGGGCTTGCTACCTGGGTCATTATCCTCTCTCTCCCACTCTCTACTTCTTTTTTTTTTTGCACTCTTGCGCTTCGCGCTTAACATTTTGCGCACTGCATTTCTATGATGCTGTTGATTGAATAAATTGAATAAATTCATCAATTCCTGATGAAGCCGTATGAGCGAGAATTCAATTTATTCTTGTCTCATATACGGTTGTCTCATTTACTTGGTTTTCTATTTGTATATGTATGTATTATGAAAATGAGATAGCAAAATGTGTATATTGATGGTCATCTTGCGAGTAATAACCATTAACTACTCTCATCGGGCTCTCATTAATTTTTCTCTTCATTTTTTTTTTTGATGGTGAATTATTGGGGGGTGATTGTACAGGCCATCCCCACCTGAAATATTGGGGATATATCCCCCGTGATCGACACTCATGCTTCCTTTTGTCCAGCACGGTCTTGGGCTTCCTGTAAGTTTCACATTCTAATCTCTATTAATATTAGGGTGATTCAAATAGTTTTTTTGCAAAGTTTTGTTGTTAAACAGGTGAAGGCAATATTTTAGTAGCTTGGGCGTTGATTTAAATTCCTTATACGGAAGGAACCTTAGTTAGAATTAATATTGGGCACTTGAAGCTTAGGATTTGAGAGGCAAGACCTCTTAGTCTAATGTCTTAGAGCAGCCGCGGCAGCTAGCCTGCTAGAAGTTTGTGGCTTCAGCTAGGCCGACAGAGTCATGACGGCAGTGGTTTGGGCTGCACCTTTTGAAACTAGGCGTGGCAGTTTCTTGTATTCCTAGTTTGCACCAGAATTGTCTGTACTGGACACGGGCTGCTCCTGTCTTCCAAGCTTCTTGTCACCAGTTAAACTGTAAGTGAATTATAGTTATTTTTAGTAATTTGATTAAGCAATTGTCCGAGACATTAATTAATGGAAAATAAGATAAGCCTGGATGACAAATATTTAAAGGCTCTTTTGACCTGAAGTCTTTAATTGTAAATCATTTTATGATTATATAGTCTTGCATATGTAATATTATCCTTGACAGAGAAAAGGAATGTTTCTTATTTCAATATGGATGTTGTTTAGTATTATCTAGTTGTTGAGTGTTATAATTATGATATCAGAAATATGAAGATAGTTTATGAAACTAGAATATGAAGTTAACATTTGCATTTTGATTATTCTTGAATAATTAGAGCTATTATAACAGCATAAAGATGAAGATTTGTATTTTGTTAAGGATAGGTCGTTTTATGCCTTGGTATTTTATTATCGTAGATGGCGTTAACCATGACGTAAACTTCGACGTTAACGATTGGCGTTAACCATGGCGTAAACTTGGATGTAAACCACGGTATAATGTGCGTAGATCGAGATGTTAAGTCCCCGTAATACCCATGTGCATTCCAATACCCGAGTGTCGAGTGTACGGTAGTCCGGCGAACGTCGAAGACTTCGACCACATAAGACAGTCAACGAGTTGACTACGGAGTTCATCACCACTTCAAGTTCTTCAGACCAGGTTCTATATTTAAGAAGAGTTAAGGAATTGAACTGAAAGAACTTTTGGACTTGAACTTAGAAGCAGTGAACTGTTAATTTCAATGTATATATGAAAGTTAAGTATTGTGATGTACCAGGGTATGAAGCTTGTGGTAGTTTGCTTTACTGGATTGTTTTGCAAGCAAGGTAGAACTTGTATATCATTTGAATGCTTGATCCGTTATTGAATGTTATGTTCTGTAGTGAACGCTACATTGATATTTCTGTACTTGACCATGTAAATATTGTTTAGAGACTGGAATTAAACTTAATTCCCTTAAAATATTGTGTCACTTGTTACTTTGTCTGAGTTCTGTATTTAAGCAGTTGTCACTGACCAAGATGCCATCACACCCTTCCCTTGGTTGTGACAGAACGTACTGAGACAAAAAAAAAAGAGGGAGAACAGGAGCCAGAGGCGAGAAAGAGAGGTGAGAGGTGAGAGAGTAGAGAAAGAGCCACAGAGGCAGAGACAGAGCTGGGAGACAGATCAATAGAAGAAGAGGAGGCAATAGAGTGAGAGGGAGACAGATCGAGAGAAGGAGAGGGGTGAAAGAGTAGAGAGAGAAAGAGATGTACTAGAATAAAAATAGAGACAGAGCAACTGTCCCTCTCCTAGGGAGGGGCAGAACAAGAGAGGGGAAGAGAACAGAGCAAGAGAGAGAAGAGAAGAGAGAGAGAGAGAAAGATATGCAATGGAGAACGATGCATTCAATATTTCCAGCATAAATAGAATTGAATATTTACTCTATAGAGAAAGAGAGAAGTTGTAGTCATGTAAACAGAAAAATGTCCATGAGAGAGAGACGTAAACATTTCATATACCAGTCCTGGGCTGAATAGCTGGACAAAGTATAAACGTCTGGAAAAGAGACTATCATCAGAGAAATGGGACGATTTGAAATTGTTTTAGAATTGGGAAATTAACCCTATAGGTTTAATCAACGACTAAAAGGAATCAGATTTCCCAAAGGTTGTACAAACTATCGACATTCCTCTCCCATAGCTATAACACGCAAAATTAGGGATTTTATACATTGTTTGTGATTGTATATGTTATGATAGTCAAAGAAGGTGATCAAATCAAATGTAAAACGGAACCCTCCCCCCCCCCAAAAAAAAAAGAGGACCCATCGGGAATCGAACCTTTGAACCTGGGACGATTGGGAGGCAAATGCTTTAACCAATGGACCAACAAATTTTTTTCGACTTAACATGCAAAGCTCACAAACCGCCTTGGCATAGTCGCAATTTCAACTTTCAATTGCAAAATTCGACATGATCCCAACATCATAGCCCAAAGTCTCAGCTATATTATCAAAACTCGGGAGAAAATGGAGCAGAAATAAGCGAGATACTGCTCAAGAACAATGTCATGTAGATTCATGATGTGAACGAAATTCACCTTCCCTAGGTATAACACGTAAATTAAGAAAATTTGACATGTGGCCTTTAATTGAAATTTTCACTATGATAACGTTAGCTACAACATATCAAAATTTGGAAGAAAATCGATCAACATTTACAGAGATACAATCAATTTTCCATAAATATGCTGACGTCATAATATGCAAATTCGTATTTGAGTTACAAGGCCATTATGATAATGCCACGAGATACTTAAAGGCCAAATGAGACATGAAATCAAACCTCCGACTCATACTCTATCCACATATGAAAAAATTGGGGGTCCCCGTGCTTCCCGAAGAGCTATAAGGGATTTTGTATAGGCACGTTTATGCCCATATATGCCATGTATTACAAGAGCTCGCGCGCACGGAC